>WAAG01058278.1:11847-23600 GCA_013390105.1 Tichodroma muraria | reverse complement strand
GGATTAGGGACAGGGTACCGGGGCCGGCCCTCCGGCCCTGCCGCTCACCTGCCGCCCCCTCCCCTCCCCCCAGCCGCGCTCAGCGCCGACCCCACCGTCCTCGGCAAGTACCGGGCCGGCTTCAACGAGTGCATGAACGAGGTGACCCGGTTCCTGTCCACCTGCGAAGGGGTCAACGCCGACGTGCGCACGCGGCTCCTGAGCCACCTCTCNAACGCCAACGTGCCGGTGTCGGCGGGCGGCGGCTCGGGGAACGCGGCCGCCACCCCCGCGGCGTCGCCGGTGCAAGGCTTGACATCATTTGGGGGCAGCATCGGTCCGGCGTCCCAGGCCGGGAGTCCCGTTGGGGAGCGCAGTGAATCCGTCTGGAGGCCCTGGTGACTTCCTTCAGGTCATTCCCCCTCTCCAAAAACAAGAACAAAAACGACAAAAAAAAACCACGAACTCTGGTTGGCTCCGTTGTATGGAGCCCCTGTCATGTTTTGGGGTTTTTTAAGCAGATCTAAGCAGGAAGGAAGAGAAGGACCTCGCTATGAACGTGCTATTTATTATTTTCAGAGGTTGGGATCTCGACTTGTATTTTTACTCCTTTGAAATGCCTTTATTTGAGATACTTTTTTTAAAGAAACGAACAAAAAAACAAAAATAAATAAGAAATAGTTTTGTAACAAATATTCAGAAAGTTATAATGCCAAAGTTGTTTGTATCCCGTTGGTCTGTGGGTGTGTGCGTGCCTGTGTCGAAGACTTCCAAAAACGAAAAGAGAAAAAAAAAAAAATGCAGGTGTTTCAATAAAGGAACTCTTTGAAATAGATTTTTCTTCCCCCACCCTTTCATTTTTGTTTGAGAGTGAGCAAGGACGAGCTCATCCTCTGTGCGCAAAAAAAAAAAAAAAAAAAAAAGTAGGACTGGACTTTATGGCCTTGTTTAAGGATAATTGGAAGGGATTTGGGTAAGAAATCAGAAATCCGGGGGGAGGGAGCGATGGGGCTAAGGGGGGGTTAAACATCTCCTGAGTTTTGCGGTCAGAAGGAGGATTCCTAAAAGAAAAATCTGCTGCTGGAAGCTGAGGGAACGCCTCCTGCCTGCTACCTGCTCCGAACGCCGCCTGCTCCGCAGCTTTCCCTCCTTCCCACCTCGCCGGGGTTGGGGGTGGGCTGCACAGAAGTTACCCTCGGGCCCACAAAAGCGGCGAGAGAGTCCGTCCCTATTGTCGGGAGGGTAATTAGGAGGTATAAAGGGTCTCATCGAGTATGCAGCGGGCTCTTTGGGAAGTTGGGAGCCCTATTGAAGCGCCTGGGAACTCGGGGNTTTATTTTCACTTTGGAGCTCTTAGATACACAAGGGAAATCTTTTGTTTTTTTTTTTTTTTTTTTTTTTTTTTTTTTTTCTTTCTTCCCCCGGCGCTCTCATTGACAGGGCCAGATAGACTCTGATACTCAATGCTGTTGTAAATTCAATTGCCTGGCCTCACAATGCCCACCTCATAAAAGAGAATAACTCGGGGTTGTGGCTTTTTCTTTGCCGCTGAGCAGGGGCACTGAGGAAAAGACAGTTTTGCCACCCATTCTGACTCACCGCCGGCACTTGAATCGCGGCCAAGTGGAAGCGATTGCAGCCTCTCGCTCCCGGAGAACGAGCCGCTTCCAATTGTCACCGATTAATAAGGGCCGCGGCTGGAGGAAAGGCCATTAAGGGGCGATGCTCGGGCTGGAAGGCGAAGCTTTCCAGATTTGCGAGGTGGGGCTGTCCTGGAACGCGCAGGGGAAACGCCGGGGGGGTGAGGGGGGGAGTGCCGGAGGCATCATCTCCCACCTTGGCCGGCTTCCCGATTTCCCTGATCGCCCCCTTCCCGGGACCCTGGGGATTGTCCTGGTGGGTGGGCAGCGGGGGATGAGCCCGGTGGGACCAGCAGCGTTTCCCAGCTCAGAGAACGAGCTGATATTTGCAGAGCGCCCGATGACACGAACCCAGGTGGCCTTTTTTGTTTGTTTGTTTTTTGGGGTTTTTTTTGTTTTTTTTTGTTTTTTATTAGAATTGCAATTCCATTCTTCAAGCTCTGCTCCTATTAACAACCAGGCTTGCAGCTTCTGTGAGAGCAGGGCCTGTGGCTGTGTGTGCTGGGGGTATAAAAAGCAGATTATCGGCTCCTGAAGGCTTTTTACAGCTTCCTGATGGCTCAGGCGCGGCTCGATAAAGGAGCACAAGCTGCTCGGAGCCTGGTACCGCTCCAGCCCAGCAATTCCTGCGCACCACAGCGCGGGCAATCGATCAGTCTGAGAGCCCTCCATCACCCCGGCGAGGAGGAGGGATCCATCCCAATCAGGAGGTTCCCAGGAGGTTTTGTTATGCAATCACAGACATAAAATCGTGTTACAGCAATTCTGCTCCATCCCCCACAGCCGGGCCCTTCCCCTCCTCTCCTGTCTGAAGGAGGCTCGGAAGAGCAGATGAAAGCCTGGCTGTCGCCTGCCTGCAACCAAATCCCTCCCTGGGGCAGCCCCGCGTCCCCGCGATGCCTTAAGGTTCAGCTTTTCTGTTTCCCAGACCCCGGGCTGGTCCAGGGGGCGGTTCTGGGGTTCATGGTGAGCGCTGCTGAGCTCTCTCACACAGCACGGGGGCAAAACAATTCCTTTTCCAGCTCGGGACCGAGCACAGCCGACACAAATTTCAGGCCCAAGAACAAAACCAACGGTGAAGAGAGAAAAACAAGGAGGATGGAGCTCCAGAACCTCCATCCTGGAATTGGACAATTAACTCCAGTTTGCTGATGGACCAGAACTTATAAAAGTGAGGGACCTCGTGGCCGGGTGTCCATTTTGTGACCATTTTGGGGCGAATCTTGGGAGTGGCCCAGCCAGGCTCTGGCACTGCCCAGGTGTTCCCATGGAGGCCTTTTCATAAATCCCCACTTCATCCTTTTGCTCCGGCTGCTCTCTGTCCCAGCTCAGCCTCTTCCAGGCATCCCCCGGACTGGCTCTCACCTCCCAGAGACCCGGCAAATTCCCTTTATTGCCAGCCAGGCAGCCAGGGCCGAGGGCCGAGCTCAGGCAGGGCAAAGCCCCCTCCTCCCGAGGGGCTCCGGAGTGGCGGCAGCGCTGCAAACACCCCACGGGGCACGGCGAGGCTCCCCCGGAGCCAGAGCCCGGAATGCCACCGCGTTGTCACCTCAGCGCCCGGAGAGCCCCCGGAGCCCCCCGGGGCAGGGCGAGTGCCCGCCTGCGGCCCCAGCTGGATTGTGCTGCTCCCAGCGCCCCAGAGACACCAAACCCTTCCAAGGAATGGCATTCCATGAGCTCCAGGTGGCTTCAGGTGGTGCCCGGCTCTGTCGCCATCGATTCGTCCCTTGCAGGTTGCAGCAGCAGCGCTGCCGAGCCCCGCCGCTTTTCCAGAGGGTTCTAAATTCGCCCTTATCCCTTTAAAGGGCAAAGTGCGCGGCTGCCCAGAGGTAAAAGTCCAAAGGGATGGAAGCAGCGCCAGAGCGATAATGGCTCGGGCAGCCGGGAATTCGCGGGAATCGTGGAATGATCGGGGTGTGGTGGGGGAAGGAGAGGTGGGAGCGCGGGGGGTGGGAAAGCGGAGATTCCTCCTCATCCCACCCGAGCTGGAGCAGCTGCGCCTCGTTCCATGGGAAAGGATGTGGGGAGAGGTGTTAACGAGCCATTTCCAGCTAAGGAGCCGGGAATGGAGTTCCAGGCACAAAAACTCGCTGGAATGTTCGGCAGGGGCTCAGCTGTGGCTCCACAGCGCCTTGAGCCCAGGGGCATCCCGAGAAATCCTGCCCAGAGCAAGGAAAGGCTCCCCCAAGGCTCCGGGCAGGAACCAAAGACCTTCCCAGCTCCCGGGCCTGCCCAGGTCACCAGGGGAAAAGGAAAAAACAGATGGAAAAGCACTGGAGGTTCTGGATGAGCCTTTTTCCCTTCCCATCTCCTCTCCTGGTCCCTTTGGGTTCTGCTTCCGAGTTTCCCACCGAGCAGGGGGTTGTGAGTGGAGCTTCAAGGCTCCTTTCATCCCGACCCATTCCATGATCCCGTGACACTTTCTGGGATTATCCTCCTGCCTCCCACGGCTGTTTCCTTGCCCTCTGCCTGCAGCAGCCACATCTCCATCCCTGCTGCTCCTCTGTTCCCCCCTCCCTGCCCGGGAGGGAACGGGCAGCACAGGAGAGACTGGAAAAGGGGGCAAAGCCATCCCTCCTTTCCCACATTTCCCACCTTTCCCTTGGGAGCTGGAAAAGGGCTGGGCCACAGAGGGATGCGGGGCTCTGGGGCTGCATCGCTGATATTCCTAACGAGGGGGATGAAGGCAATCCCGACCCCTGAGGCCCAGGACGGTGACTCGGGCAATCCCACAGCCGCCCCGGCCCTTTGGGGAGGAGGAGGAGGAGGAGGAGGAGGAGCGGGAGCCCCGCTCAATGGACGCGGGCAGCTTTACCCGGGCTGTTAAGCTGATTAATTGAAATGAAGTTCCTCCCGAGCCTCGGCGCGCTCTTTGAGGTCAGGGTCACCGCACTGAGACTCTTAATCAGATCTTCCCGTTTAGCCCCTCTTAGGCAGGACTGGAATGCGGCCCTTTCAAAGCCGGGCTCTTGGCGCCAAATTCCTGCCCTATCTCCCTCTCCCATTCCATGGGAGCAGCACATCCACCATCAGGAAATCAAATCCAACGCCACCGACCCGGCTCAGGTGAGGTTTCCACCGCCGGAGCCGGGAGGAGAGGAAAGGAAAGAGAATCTCAAATCTGCTGGGGGGTCGGTGTGAAAAAGCAGAGTGGGGAGGGAGGGAGGGCGCACAGGGACAGATGTTCCCTGTGGATAACAAATCCCCTCCTGCAGCTGCAGCGCTCCTCTGGGCAAGGTGCAGGAGGTGATGAGGAGGTTACCCCGAATTTGTTGTTCAAGGCAGGGATTTGGGGGATTTTTGAGTTTTCCCGCCCGTTTCGGAGCCCACGGTGCTGCCCCGAGGTAAATCCCGGCCCCGCCGCAGCACGCAGGGCAGAGCCCACAGGAATTAAAGCTCGGGGAGCTCCTCCCTTGTCCAGCTGCTCAGCCAGGAGTTCGTATTTCCAATGAACCCCTCCGTCCCTGCTCCAGCCCCTGGGAGCAGCACAGGATGTTCCTTCCCCGGTAAAAACCAGAATAATTCCTATTTAATATTCTATTAATTATTCTCTGCCATGGCCTGGGGCCAGCACCTGCATTTCCAACATCCACAGATGGATTAAAAGTGCAACGCGAGCCCTTTGCAGAGCTGCACAAGCAATTTGGGAACCTCCTAGGGCTTGGGAATGCTGCCTGGAATGGGGGGTGTTCCCCCCCAAAAAAAACATCCTTTCCTAAAAGTTCAAGTTCTTGAAGTTCCCCACCTTCAAGAAGTGGGGTTAAAATTCCACATTTTCCTGGGGATGTGGTTCCTCATCAGCCCCAACATGGCTCTGCCAAAACTGCCAGGGCTTTAAAAAAGGACGAGTTTTACTCTAAAAAATTGACTTTAAATGAAGAGCAGCATTAAAAGTCTCAGCCCTTCAGCAGGCAGAGGCCTCTGAGGTTTTAAAGCTGTCAGAGTCTGTTCCCAGCTTTGGGTTTTTTTAGGAATTCTGACCCTCACCAGCTTTTCGCTGGGAGCATCTCCATCACCAGAGTGGCCACAAACTGGGAGGGGGAATGGCAAAACTTCCGAATGCTCCTCAAATGCTGCAGCTGGAGAAGGCTGGAATCCCGGAATCTGGGAATATCCCGATTTGGAAGGGACCCACCGAACTTGGGACCGAGGACAGCCGACACAGATTTCAGGCCCAAGAACAAAACTAACAGTGAAGTGAAGAGAGAAAAACAAGGAGGATGGAGCTCCAGAACCTCCATCCTGGAATTGGACAATTAACTCCAATTTGCTGATGGACCAGAACTTATAAAAGTGAGGGACCTCGTGGCCGGGTGTCCATTTTGTGACCATTTTGGGGCGAATCTTGGGCTCTGGCACTGCCCAGGTGTTCCCATGGAGGCCTTTCCATAAATCCCCACTTCATCCTTTTGCTCCGGCTGCTCTCTGTCCCAGCTCAGCCTCCAGGAGGAATCAGGGTGAAGCCAAAACTTTCCCCAGACACCAAAACCCAGCAGCAGCAGCAGGGGCTGAATTTACCTCTGGTTCTGGAAGCAGCCCCTGGTTTGCAGTTTGCTCCTTAAAGCTGTCCCGGTGTCCAGAGACCCCAAACCAAAAGATAAATCAAGGCTGCTCACCCAGGGGCAGTTCCCAGGCTTTCCCTGGGAAGACAAAACGGGATCAGTCAGGAGAAGGAGGCTCAGCTTCTGACCTTGGGTTAAAACCTGTCCCCTCGCATAGGAGGAGGCCAAAAAATGACACCGAGATTTCCCCCCTTTCTCTCTGGGGGTCCTAAAACGAAGCCCTGACCCAGTGGGATGCGCGGTGTGACGCCAGGATTTCTCAGGGAGCAATGGAATAAAACCAAGAGGACGCTGATTTAATCAGAATTTGGGCATTTTCCACCCTTCCTGCTCCTGTTCCATCTCCCCTCGCTGCTCCTGGTGCTCCCCATGTATTGGCACATGTGGGATTTGGGGAAAACTGAACTCCCGGGGTCTGCAGGATCCCCTTTTATCCTCCAGCATCCCAGGATCCGGGGGCAAAGAAGGGACAAGGTGGAACAAATCCATGTGCTGAGCACAGCCAGTGCTGGGTGCTCCTGGTGGCACCCAAGACACCCAGAGAGATCAGCACGGATTTTTCTGCATATATTGCTTTTCGAGCGGCTTTTCCCACCCTAAATCCAGCCGGGAATTATTTATCTGTCAGCGCTGAGCACGGAAAGCTCCGTGATTTTTTGGGGAAGCACGAGGCAGAGCTGCACCCAACGCTGGGAGAGGCCACAAAGTGCTTTATTTAAACCTCCAAACAGGCTCAGACACATCCACGGCCGGTTATTTTTAGTGGGGACCAGAGGGCAGCGACCTGGCCGGGAGGAGGGGGAACTGGGCCGCCTTGGAGCAGCTCCACAGGGTGGGAAAGGGCAGAGCGTCCCTGTCGAGAGCCTGGCTGGGCTGGTGTCACCGCCAAGGTGACAACCCGTCAGAGCCAGGGTGTTCACAGGGCTTGAAGTGCCCTGGCCCCGGGCTGCGGGGGGGAAGCTGCCTGTGCCCCTCGCCGCGGAGATTCCGGAAGGACAAGGTCAGTGCAGGAATGACAGGCACAGAAACATCCTTTGGGAGCTCCTCCTTCTTTCCCATGCTTTTCTTCCTTTTTCCCCATTGCTTTTCTTCCTTCTTTTCCACTGTTTTCTTCCTTTTCTCCCATTGTTTTTCTTTTTTCCCATTGTTATTCTTCTCTCTTTCCCATTGTTTTTTTCCTTTTTCTCCCATTGCTCTTCTACTTTCTTTCCCATTGCTTTTCTTCCTTCTTTCCCACTGCTTTTCCTCTTTCTTTCCCACTTTCTTTCCCATTGTTTTTCTCCCTTTTCTCCCATTGTTTTCCCTCTTTCTTTCCCATTGTTTTTCTCCCTTTCCCCCCATTGCTTTTCTTCTTCCCCACCACTGGTTAAGCCCTTGGTGAAGCTCTGCTCTCAGATCCATGGAACATCCTCAGCTGGATCATTGATTTTCCTCCCATTCTCTGCTTCCTGCCTCCAGTTCCCTCCGAGGAGATCAGACAGGGATGGAAATCCCGTTTCCTTTTGCTGACCCTCCAGGATCCCTCGGACCCAAAGCCCACCCACCTCCACCCCCTTGCCCTGCCAGATCCCATCTCCCAGCCGGCCAGGGATGTGCAGGAAGGGCTGGGATGAGCCGGGGAATGAATGATTCGCTGCAGCCAGCTGATAATAGATGGATGCTGGAAGTCTCCCACTGCTGACCTGTCAGGCTGGGCTGGGATGACACATTCAGAGATAACAAACCGGGCTGTCAATCACCCCCGGCGTCAGCAGCGCCTGACGTGACAGCTCTGCCTGACAACAGCTCTGACTGACAGCTGGAGGGACTGCAGGCTGTGGAAGGGGAGCGGGAGCAGGGCTCATCTCCAGCTGGACACCGCCTTTGGAACGGCTGAAACCGCAGGGCAAAACCAGGCGAGGTTTTGGGCAGAGCGATTCCTGTTGGGAATGTTCAGGGCTGTCTTGTGGCGGCTGGTTGGGGGCATCCTGGTGGAAATCCCAAATTCCAGAGGTGCTGCTGTCACGTCACGCAGAGATTCCTCACATCCCTCGCCCTGCAAGGAGCTGCCTCCCAGTTTCAGTGCTCAGCCCCAGGTGTGGCTGTTCCCCAAAATCTGAGCAGCCAGGAGGGCAGGGGCCCTCTGCTGCGTCCTGGGGGTGGCCCTGCTCCTCCGTCCCCTCTGCCCCGGCCCTGCCCGGCCCCATGGCCAGGGGGGCCAATTTGGACAGCACAAAATTCCCTGGAGCAGCGGCTGCTCCTCCTTTTGGCCCCAGGGCTGGAGCACAGCTCAGAAACTCCACCTGGAAGTCTGGGTTAAAGCAGGGAGCGCGGGGAACGGGGGAATCACGGAATCGCTAAAGCTGGGAAAGAAATTCACCGCGTCCCACCATTAACCCAGCGCTCAGGCCAGGCAGAGCACCAAACCTCACCGATTTGGGAGGTGACAGGATGGGGTGTCCCCAGATGTCACACCCACGTGTTTTTGGAGGGCTCTCAGGGCTGGGGACTCCAGCACTGCCCTGGGTGCACAGCCCTCTCCAGGAAGAATTTTCCCCACAATCCAACCTAAACCTCCTCTGGCCGCAACTCGAGACTTTCCCTCTTCTCCTGTCCAGGAGGAGAGGCTGGAATGCCAGGAGGGATGGGCACTGGCGGCCAGTTCGGGCCATTCCTGCAGGTTTTTCTGGCACTATCCCTGCTGCCAGCGCCAAACAGGGACAGCGCCTTTCTCCCCGCACCCAGGGCGGTTTCAGGGCTCACTCCAGGTTTCCCCGTCCCTGTCTGTCCCCTCCGCCGCCTTCCCCCTCCTCCCTGAACCCTCTCAGCTATTTCGGGCGAGTGACAGAACCCGTGTGCCAGGAGGGGCAGAGGAGGGGAAGTCAGCTGCTGAATCACCGGCAGGCCAAGGCACGCTCAGGGCCGTGCCTTCAGGGAAGTTATTCATCTTCTCCTTCACCCCGGCTTCCCTCGGCCCGGCTTTGGCTTTCCCACCGCCGGCCGCGTTATCCCAGTCATTGCGCAGGTATCCTGCCGGAGCTGTCGGGCTGGGAGCGGCCCCTCACCCCGGCAGGGCAGGAGCCTGGGAAAGCGGGAGCCCGCCAGGAGCTGGAAGGCTGCCGGCGGCGGATTGCTGGATGGCATTTATTGCAACACCCGCACAGGAGCAGCAGGTTTCGCCTGCCGAGCTGCTGCAGGCACGGCAGGAGGGCAGGGACGGCAGCGGGGGAGCCAAGGGAGTGGGGGAAAGGCGGCCGGGAGCCGGCTGAGCTGGCACCGGGCAGCCACGTGTCCTGCGTGCCCCGTGCCAGGGACGGCCGGGAGCCACCCAGGGAGCCAGAGGGGCTTTGGGAATGGGCGGGGAGAGGGGCGGGATGGCGGGTCTGGGATGGTTCCGTGGCTCTGGGAGAGGGGACTCCAACGGAAGAAGGGGAAAAAAAGCAGCTGCATCCTCAGGGAGAGGCTCCCCCAGCCCCTCCGCGGCTGCTGAATCCATTTATTCCTCTGGCAGGGAAGCAGGGAACACTTCCCAAGGGATGAGGCAGATCCCGGCTGGTGCCGAGCCGCTCAGCCTCCCTCCTGCAGGGATTTGGGGTGGCTGGGTGCTCTCCAAATCCACCCATTTCTCTGTCAGGGAAGCAGGGAACACTTCCCAAGGGATGAGGCAGATCCCGGCTGGTGCTGAGCCCCTGAACCTCCCTCCGGCAGGGATCTGGATTTTGGATACCCCAAAATGTGCCCAGAGGAGGGGACAGTCCCGGCCACCAGACCAGGCAGAGCCTGTGAGAGAGAGGCAGCAGAAAAGGCTTTAGTGCCCCCCCAAAAAAAGGAGATGCAAAGCTCAGGAAGAGCATCCGAGCGTCCCAAATTCCCTTTTCGGACACACCCACCTCCCCTGAAACCAGGGGGACGCGGAGCCGCCCGCTCGCCCTCTCCCGCGGCCGGGCACGCCGGTGCTCCCAGCGCCGGCCCGGTGGCGCTGGCTGGTTTGGAGGCAGCCGGAGCCACGAGCGGCTCGTGTGGCGATGCCCCGAGAGCGCCGTCCCCGCTCCCTCCCTCTTTCCCAAGCACATCCCGGGAATGCTGCTCATCGCCCCGGGGGAGCTCCGAGCCCGCACCCCGCTCCCAAACCCCGGGGCAGCCCTTTGAACCTTTCAACAGCTCCTTTTTTATTTATTTATTTATTTATNTTTTTTTTTTGGCTTTTCCTTGCAGCGCTCAGCCTCTTAAATCAAACCTAGCCCGGCTCCGGCGCGAGCTGCCGAGGGAAATCCGGAGCTGCTCGGGGCAAGAGTTAAAATGTGTTAAGCACCGAGATCCAGGCCAGATGTGGAACTCTCCGGGGCCACCACGGGGCTTTGAGCCGCGCGTTTGACACCTCTGCTTTCGACATTAGAAGTCCCAGCGGGGAGGAAATCCTCCCGGCCTGAGTTATGTGCCATTCACCGAGCAGCCCTTGAAAGGAGTCCCAATAAAACCTGGAATAACAGTAAATTATTAGCATAGACTGGGAAAAGAGGTTTATTTTTTAAAGGCAGCTGGTTTTGTGGAAATTTTTTTAGGGTTTTTTATTTCTTTTTTCTCTTCAGTGTTGGATGAAGATAAAAATCCTTCTGCCTCTGAGGGATAAGGGAATGCTGGAGAGGCAGGGAAGTGTGTGAAAGCTCCAGGTCCCGTTTGGAAAAGCACTCGGCAGGCAATAAACCCCTGTTCTTCCAGCTAAATTGCTGCCGTGGGACAGCAGAGGCTTCTCCCCCCCGAATCAGATGCAGGGAGCAAAAATCAGGAATTACTGGCTGGATGTTCCAACTCCCCATTCGGAATCTCCCCCTCTCCCTGCTCCTCTCTGTTCCCAGGTTTTTCCTGTGGCTCAGGCGTGCCCAGGGAAGTGCTGGAATCCCTGGAAATGTCAAAAAACCGCGAGTGCAGCACTTGGGGACGTGGCTTCGTGGTGACCACGGTTAAAGGTTTGACTCCACGGTTTTAGAGGGTTTTTCCAGCCTCATCCCAGATCCCAGCAGCCCAGCTCCTGTCCCGTTAGCTCTGGCATCTGGGAGCCATGGGAAGGGGATTAGGGGCGAGCTCCTGCCTTTCCAGCTCCCTTTTCACCAGCCCAGGCTGGTGAATCACAATGGATTTAATTTTGTTCTTTCAAAAAAAGGAATGACCCTTAAGGTGTAGGAAAAGGATTTCCCCAAGCTCAGAGGGCTCGGGAATCTTCTCCAGGGGTCTCCACGCGGGAATCCCACCTGGATCAGAGGCCGCCAAGCATCGACAGAGGGCTGGGTTTGGAGGCAGGACTCCAGAACAGGTGAGCAAAGCGCTCTGGCTCCTGGCCCAGAGCCCTCCCCCTCTCCTGAGGCCGGGAACACCAACCCTGCCCCGGGGCTGCCCCCCGAGGGGGCCGGCGGTTCAAGACCCCTCTTCCCACGGGTCCCACCCCCAGCTGGCAGAAGCCGGGAACCCGAGCCCTTCCAGGGTGCCGAATCCGTGCCTGCGCCGTTTTCCCTGACGTGACTGGAAGTGGCAGGACTGCTCCTGCCCATCGCCGCCTGCCCTTGAGTTCTCTTCCAGACACGTCGCTTTTTTTTTT
>WAAG01058276.1:8271-29705 GCA_013390105.1 Tichodroma muraria | reverse complement strand
TGGGCAGAGTGAGCCGTGGGCAGGGTGAGCCAGCTGTGGAGAATGTGCTACAGAGGCGCGACTCTGGGGGCAGCCAGGAGGGATGCGTGGCACAAGGCATTCAAGGCAGGGATCGGCGAGGACATTAGGCTCCTCTTTGTAGAGGGACATCCTTGTCCCTCTCTGGCCGTGTTGCTTCCTCACTTGTGCCTCTCTCTCCTTCACTGGTGCTGTCTCACATCCTTTGCTTCCCTGTCAGCCTCCTGTCCCACAGATATTGTTGACAATGGCATGTGGCTCTTGCACCTGAAATCAGCCTTAGTGCCCTGCTTTGTACTTCTGTTGCAAAACCATCCGTGAAAGGCAAAGTTTAGTTAAAAATTATTTACCATGCTCTACTCCAGCTGAAAAACGCAAATAGAGTTAACATAAGTGTTGGACTGTGTATCTTAGGGCTTCAGTGATTTATCCATCATTTATGTCATTGTAAGCTGAAGGTGTACTTATATCTTTCTAAGTCTGAGATAACAAATGATGCAACCGAACTTCTCCTGGGTACTTCTGTTTGAATTACTTTCAGTGGGAGAAAAGTGTAGAACCAGTAAAAATGTCCTGGACTTGGCACCTTGCAACTGCAAAGGTTGGTTTGGGATAAATCAGCAGTTCCTGTAGCATGTATTCCTGTGAACCAAAAAATCGAGAAATTTTAAAAATATAAGTTTGTGTGTGTATATGTGCCCATGTGGACATATAGACACATGCTGTTCCTGTAAAAGGTAAATATCAATTCTGATTATCTTAATATTGATGCTGCAATTTAGAAACAGCTTTCCAAGAGAAGATGTCTGCAGTGTTACATTTACCAGCATAATGAAATCAGACAAGTTTGCAGTCCATAAATCACAGTACAGTATTTGCCATTACAATTTCTATGATTGTACTGAGCAAGCAACACTATCCAAAGAATTTTATTAAATCAAAATAATGAAACTGAAAATCTGTATTGACTCTTCTTTGAGTCTTTCATGTTCTTTTGTGCTTTGACTTGGGAATATATTTTGTTTGTTTTTCAGGCTATTTCCATAGTTACTTTTTTTTTTTTCAGGTTGAAGGCTGTCTGTCAAATCTTCCAACCTTGTGTCATAAATCTCCGGATGCTCTTTGTGGTGTTTACTGGCTGCAGCATAACACACATTTTCTAATAATCATTATTGCGGCTATTTAAGAATTTGAAGCACAAAGTGGGTCCAAGCACACCACAGGAATCTGTGTCTTCAAGGCAATGATAAGAAATTTCTTAATGGCTTAATAAGAGACAGCATAAATTTTAAGTTGATTTTTGGTCATCACAAGAAATGCTATTGCTTACAAATGGCTTCAGTGTAATATTCTTCTCTTCTAGAAGGCAAACTGCAGGGGGATTTGTGTATGGGATTGACTGCAGGCAGAAAATAGAATATTTTTTTCAAGAGCCTTAAACATTGTTCTCAATGTATTTTCATTCCACACAAATGAAGCTCCTGCAATTTTAGCTGAGAACAGTTTTGCAGCTCCTACTGTGAAGATGCCCTGGAACTCCACTGCTTGAGCATTCAGTCCAAATCAGACCTTCACAGCTGGATTGTGGAGAGCCCACGGAAGCCTGTAAAAGAGGTTGGTCTGCCCAAGTGCACCTGTTTACATGATCTGGCTTTCTGTGGTATGATCAAGACAAGCCTATGTTTCTCCAGTTTTCCAGAATTACAAAAATAAATCACCTTCTCCATTGTGGTCAGAAGAATTTTTCACCCATCTTTGTCAACTGTTTTAGAAACACAGTAGACATCCCTCAAGGAGTCTAATTTCTGCAAGATAAGGGCACTGCACAGCAGTTCTTTCTTTGTTCCTGCTTTCTGCATCTTCCCTAACAAATTCAGTTTTCCACCACCTCTACTTCTAGTGTTCTCTGCAGCTTCATCCATCTTTTCCCTTGGGTCAGCAGCTCTAGATTTTCTTCTTCCATTCAGCTCTTCATCTTCCCTACATTATTTTTGTTTGTGAGGATAGGAGGGGGGTTGTTCATTTGGGTTTTCTGTTTGGTTGGTTTTTTAAGGCCCAGAATTCTGTGTCTTTGTGTCTTGTACTCTTGCACCATCTCCACTTTTCACAGCAGCGCCGTGTGTATTCCCAGAATTGCATCTCCCAAACTCTCTGCTGATGCCACATTTCCATGTGCTACCATTTCCTTCCATTGCAGCTAGTCCTAGGAGTAAATCATGAAGCATGTCAGCATAGTGGCCTTTCCTGTGAAGGAAAGGGAGGATGAGTGAAGTTTGAGATGAGTGGTGGTGTTCTGCTAGAAGGTGTTTGGTGACTGCTATCAAGTGGCCCTTTGATCTGGAGACAACTCAGAGGTTCCCACAGTTCTGTGATACAGATGTCAGAACTCTGCATCCTTCCCCCTCTTTTTGCTCTTTGCTGCAGGTTTTTGGGGCATGCTCTGGTCTCCACAGGATTGGCGCAGGTGTCTAACCTGCTTTCAAAGGTATCTGCATCTCTGGGTTGATCCGATACAGCTCTCTGAAGCTGTTGTACCAAAATCCCACCAAGCTGAATGTAGGGCTTCACAACCTGCAGGACCTGATGTTTGGGCCAAATGGGTTCCATAAGGTTAATGCCATGTTAGGATTCCATAAGGACCAGCAGCTGACTTCCAAGGCATTTGTGGAAAATGCCGTGGAAGGCATTGGTTATGCCTTCTTGCACAAACCCGAAGACAACATTTGGTTACTTCTTATAGCCTATTAAGGAAAGGGGCTCCAGTGATCTGAGATCATCTGAAGAATGGTGTGGCAACCTGATCTGGTAAACAGGCTGAAAAACACATTCAGATGCTAGTGCTCACTCATCAGCACAATGATCGTCTCTGGGTTAATCATAGCTCCCTTTTTTCTTCATTTATCCCCCAAATTTACCCTCTAATGGAAATCATGCCTGTCACATGTTTCAAACAGATTTTCTTCACTGTGCATATGGAGGAAGGTAAAGGAAGTGATAAATCTCTAAAAAACAATATGATAAAATAAATCCTTTCTTACTAGGCGGCTAGATATTGAGCTTTTTACTCCTTTGGAGTCTTGATCTGTAGCTGGCCCTGCTGACTGTGAGATGACTTCAGCTGCAGCAGGACTTGAAGTGCCAGAAGCTGCTCTCTTACAGTCACATGGGAACCCCAAGAACTGAAGCTGTAGATCACCATACCCAGTGAATAATTGGTGTGTTTTCTGTCAACAAAGAATAGATTGAAGGAACTGAAAAAAAATCCAAATAAAAAGCAATCCCCAAAAACCTGGTGAAAATTGGCCATTTGAAACAAACTAAGTAAAAGCTTTGGGGTTTTGAGAATTTGTGTTTTTCCTTTTCTTGCCTTCAACAATCTGAAGAAAATCCATCACCCTTCCTACCTGCTTCTGACACAAGAAATATTTTATACTTAGCTATTTCCCTCTGTTAGCATCCGATCGATAACAGGATCAAACTGCCGGCTACATGCTCATTCCTTTCCTCCTCGTGTTGCTGCTGTTTGGATATGGGGAATAATTAACTGAGGATCAGAGTGATGCAGCTGCTGTAACCTAATGTTTCTGTCACACCAGTACCCTACTGATGGATGGGCCGTTGTTTGGCTTTCTGTTGTGGAGACCATGGGGCAGGTTGGGACAGGTGCTGAACTTCTCATCCCGCTCCGGTGCAGTGTCAGGCATCCTCTGGCTGTGGTTCAGCAGCAGCAGTGATGGTTATCTCCCAGCCTGCCCTCCTCCCTTGACCAGAATAAAGGGAAAAGGGGAGGAAGGCTTTTGTTCCTGTGAGATGAGCCACTCCAGCAGCAGCCACAGGATGCAGAGCGGATGCTTGCTGCTTGCAGTCCTCCCTGTTCTGTGGCAGACAGGCTTCAGCTAAAATAAACCAGTATTCCATGAACCTTTGAAGTGCTCTTGTCTTTTGAGTGACTTCTGTCACTGACGGGCAGTGTGACGCTGAGGGATGCTGCCTTGCATCACCCAGATGTGCTCAGCCATTCAGCCTCCCACTTCATTTCCCACCTGAGTGGCAGCTTTGCCTTTCCTGACCAACATCTTCCTTAGGGTATTTTCCAAGACAGTGGAAAGCCAGGACCATTGGAAATGTACAGAGCCTGGTGCCACTTCTGGCCTCTGAACGTCCCTCCCTGCTTCCTCTTTTTGCAGATTATTTGTCTTAGTAGAAGGATCTGGGAGCAATGCCATCAAAACAGGTTGTCTTCTCTCCCGTCTTCCGTGACGGCTGCTGCGCAGACAGAAGTGTGGCCTCTCAGGGTGAGCTGGCAACGCACGCCAGAGGCTCCAAGTGAGCCAGACGGACCGCCACAATCAGGAATCACATTCTTATTCTTGATTTTACATCATACAGTTAAAGAAAATTCTAATGTTGTAAGGCTCTGGGTTCTCTTTTCTCTACCTGAAATTGCAAGTTACATGAAATAATTTGTAATGAGTCCAGAAACTCACAGAAGCCTAACTGCCTTTTGAATGAAATTGCCTATAGGTCTATTTTCTTCTTGAATCAGTCCAAAGACTTTAATTTGATAATGTTGAGATCTTTACCCTCCAAACGATATAATTCTTTTAGTTTTAATTAAAGAATTTTTTTCCTTTGCACTAGACTGATTCTTAACTGGCTTCACTAAATCTTCTTATGCTGTAAGTAGCAGTGACCCAGATAAACACATTTAAAAATGCAACTACTGAAACTACAGTGTGTTGCTTTTGTAAGACAGAGCAAGAGAAAGACTAAAATAGTTCTCTACATTTACAAGGGTAACAAGTAGCATTATATCTTTAAAAGCAGATTCATAGACCAAGTTGAATTTTTCATATTACATGTACAAATCTGTGTGAAAATAAGTGTTGCTTAGTTTGGAATCAGAAACTTAAAAGTCACACAGAGGGCTGTGAAAATAAGTTGCTTTTTCCTTTTGTGGATGACCTTTTGTATCATGCCTTTTGAAAATAGAAGAAATAACTGTGTATAAGAATGTATTATAACACAGCCACACTGTCAGGACTATATTAGACAATCAGGATAAGGTTGCATTTCTGTTTTCCTCAGTGCCTTAGTCTGCAGTTTCAGTGGCTTTTTGATGCAAAGTCTGAGCTCTAGTTCCAGCTAAACCCACCTGGTTCCCACCAGCCACATAAAGCCAAAGTCTGGAGGAGACAGCTGTTCTTCACTGGCTGTATCAAGGATGTTGCCAAAGGGCTTTATTTAACATTATATGGGTAAGCCCTTTCTAGGGTCCTAAAAATTGGTTGATGAAAAAAGGGGATAGTGCCCCTTGTTCCAGATGCATATTTTGTGTGTCAGTGTGTGACAAACTCTGCCCAGGATGCTCTGGTACCAACTTCACGCTGCTGTTGGAGTGTGCTCCAGCTACCTTGTTCAGATCTGACTGCATGTAAACACTGCTCCTCCAGGAGCAAATGTGACCAGAACTTCTGGTAGCTACTGCCCAAGTCATGAACAGCATGGAAGGAGTTGATGGAACTCAGGAGTGTTCAGGAGTGCTCAGCTCTGTGTGGTGGCAAGCACCCATGCCTGTGGCTGCTGGATTGGGAGAGCCGGGCGCCGGTGGGGCAGCCTGTGGGGTGTCCCTCGCACCCCATAACTTGGTGAAATGCAGACCTTTCCACCACTTTTGGTTTTGTGGGGTTTTTTAGTCATTGGTGTCGGCTGTGTTTACACGAAGAAGAAATATATGCTATCAGGAACAACTGGATAATAAACAATCTTTAATTAGCATTGAAGACGCACAGAGACCTAATCCCTCAGTGCCTGTTTAGACAGCTAAACCCAAACATGTGCTGGCAGCTGGGTCCTGGAGAAACCTTCATCCAGAGCAGGGGCTGAATTGTCGTTAATCACTGTAAGGACTGGGCAGGGTTTACTGGTTGTTAATTGTACTGGGTATTTTGGGATCTTCAAAGACCCACGCCCCCCCTTTAATTTATTTTTGGTAGCAGTATGCTTCCTGCTTACTCTGGTTAGCATTGAACTGTGAAATTGTTCTTGTCAGACAAAAAGTCAATGGAATTTATTGATTCTTCATGCTTTTGCAGCATTCTGGGGGAGCCTTTCCATTGGACATGGATTATGCCTGGGAGTGGCAAGATGGGTGTGCACTGGGACGCATTCCATGTGAATGGTTCACCATGGCTGCATTCCATGGGAAGCAGTGGGTGCTGGCACTGACCTCACCAGTGAGGTCCATCCAAGGGCTGCCATCCCTCGAGATCACTGGAGTTAACCCGCACAAAGTGTTTTCTGGGAAAGGTGGCCCTTTCAGTTGCATCAGCCAGCCATGGAAATGCAGGTTGGTTGTTGCAGCCAGGCCTGTCCTCCCCATGGGGAAAACTGTGGATACGGAGTTCAGGGTAACTCTGGTGCCTTCTTGCTGTGGAGCACATCTTGACAGAGTTTATGGTCTGGTTTATCTGCCCTGGTGGCCACCCTCCCCAGTGCAGCCATGGCCAGCATCTGTCTTGAACTATGCTTGGCTTCTTGAACTATGGACCATGACACCTTTTCAGGGAGGATTCAGCTGAGGTCGTAAAGGGTTTGTGCTCGCCAGGGGACAGCTGTCTCCTCTGGTTTGGTTTGTGCTGCCCAGATGTTTACCCAGGCGACCGACAGTTTGGCACATGAGCATGTCCACTGACAGGCAGTAAACACAGTGCTTTTTCTTGGTTGCTGCCTTAGCTCCCAGGGCTCCTTTTGCAACCCCTGTAGTGGTGTGGCTTGTTCCTGCTGTGCATCTCATATTGCAGACGCCTCTGGTTTCCCTCAGCCACCATCCTGGGCAAAGACAGGCCAGCAGCAGCCCCTGGGAGCCCAGTGGCCTGGCACACACTGCTTTGGTACCTCACAGACACGCATCCCTGCACGTGGGGTGCCTAGATAGGACAGCCCAGCTGGAGCCATAGAGTTTCTTGGAGTGGTGTGGGACAGAACCGCATTTTCCATGCAGAGGACCTGAAGGGTGCAGCAGCCCTTCTAGTCAGCAACAGCTTCACCCCTTGAGCATGGGGCAAGTGCAGAGACCAGATGCTGACTGTCCCACTGGAAGGGATGAGGGAGAGCTTTTGCAGGTGGCATCTGCCCTTTGCTAGAAGCAGGCTCTTCAATGAACACAGTTGTTTTCTTTAACACCCCACCAAGAAAATACAGAATATTTTGTATGTCTTGGGTGCTCTTGCTGTTTCTATCTGCAAGGGTGTCAATTTCATAACCAAGCTTGCTACCAACATAAGCATTTGCCTGAGGCAAGAGGAGCATGTTCCGTTTCTCACAACTTACACAGGCTGTAGGCAGCTTTTTATTCCCTAAAGTTACTATATAATTAAAACTACTTCCTCCTTGTTTGCTAATCTCCTAGGCTCTGTTGTGCTTTTGTTAGGTACTTGGAACTGCAGGAGCTGCAGTAGTTCAAGCCCTCAGTGTCCATCCCTGTTCCCCTGACCATACCCAGTGCACCCACACTGAGACGGGGGAGTGGGTCATTCACCCTGGGGACGAATTGCTTAAGAGCTGGCAGATGGGGATAGGGAGGGTTGGACAGGGATGGGTGGCATCCCAAGGCTGTCCCCATTTCCAAGGGTATGTTTGGTGGTGGCCCTATCCTAGTGGGAATAGGCATTGGCGTTGGTGCCACTTCATTGTATACCCAGGCTGGGGAAGAAGGACCACATGCATCACCTGTGACATTGGTCCAGTGTGGGGTGGAGTTAGAGGGAAAAGCTGGTGCCTCAGGGAACAGGTGACTCAAAATGGTTGAGCCATTGGGAGTAGCAATGCTGTGGCCTTCCCCACTCCATACAGTACAAGAAAACTCTTAGCTCCAGCTACATGAAAAATGTACCAGAAAAATATATCACTGCCTGAAACAGCATATACACAAAACACAAGAGACAAAAGTGCCCTCAGACCCCCTTGCTCAGAGCTGCCTCTCAAAAGGGCTTCTACGGGGCTGACCTTCCCCCCAGCCCGCTCTTACACTGCGGCTCTATTTGCATTAGTGCAGGAGACAAGGGGAAACAGCCTCAGGCCATGTCCTGCTGTTATTACAAGGATAAGCTAGGATATGGTACAGCCATAGAGGTTTTTATTTGTGTGTTATTTGTTTGACTTTCCTAAAGGGAGAGCCTGTGAGAAGTATGTTCTTCCCTAATACAGCATCACCTTACATTTTCATGGCAGACAGTCTGCTCTGTCTGCTGATTTGGCCTGAAGAATCAAGAAGATTGACAGCAAAAAAAATAATTACTTTAGAACTGCACCAGTCTGCTGGCAGGTTTGTTTGGTTTTTTTTCACTGTTAGTTTTATTCTTCTTTATTTCCTTTTCTTTGTTATTGGTGGTAAAGGAATGAAGCTAAGCAGTCAACTTTCTTCTTCCACTGTCTACAATCCACGAACAAAAATCAGTTCTTTGAAGAACTGACTGTATGAGGAATAATTCCTGGCTGCATCCCTGTGTGCCCTTACGTGCTGGAGTGCAGGACCTCTTACACCCAGAGCTTCATTGCCATAGAGCAACCTCACCAGGAGAGCAGAGCCACAGTCATGCTGTGAACTGCATTGCTAGACCGCTTCCTGAGTCTGGGAGCTGAACAGCCAAATAAGAAATCTCCCAGTCAGATTTATTGGAGTGGGCTGGTGACGTTCCCCAGAGGACTTACGATCTATGGTGATGGATGACGCCGATCCATTAACGTAGTAGTCTCATCTGGGAAATATGTAATTGTCGTTCTGCATCCTGCAGTTTCCCTGAGTTTTTCTGAACACGTAATAGCACACATTGCAGTGGAAATTACTGGTGAAAAATGCTGCAGTAAATATGTCAGAGGCTCTATTTCCTACGGCAGTGTGCTTCTCTTCTGGAACCATGCAGCCATCATTAAGAGAGGGGAGGTGATATTAACAAAATTTGGTATAGTGCACTCATCATGATGTATGTTCTTTCCAAAAGTTTGATGGAAAAGTATGGACAGGACTGACCTTGTTTCCTTTTGCAATAAGCATCTGCAAAATATGTTCATGTTGACTTGTTCATAGAATCAGGAAAATGCTATTTACTTTTACCTGCAATAGCAGTGCTGTTTTTACAGCACTAGTTGCCCTGCCTTCATTTCCTGAAATACAGCCCTTTGCCTCTGAGTAGTCTGAGTCTGGACCCCTGATGACAAAGACCATTATTACTTTTTTGTGTAGTCTTGGCATAGTTTGGAATAGTCTCACCTCCATGCATTGGGAGCAGTGTGTCGGCCAGAGCTCAGATACCAAAGCAGCTGGAGAAGACTGTGTTGAACTGGCTAGAAGATCTTTGTTCATAGAGCATAAAATTAGTGAAATTCAGACAACATTCACAGTTAGGCTGACTAGAAGTGCTCTGGAAGGAGAAAAACATGATGAAGAGAGAGGAGAAGGCACACTGGAGGAATGCACCCACAGGGAGTGGCCAGCAGCTATTCTGAGAGGGAAGGCAGCCCTCTGCCACCTCAGTGAGGGTGTGTGTGGATGTGTGTCCACTCATCCTTACGAGTGATTGCAGTGGTAACTGGAATCCAGGCTGAGGTCTGTGCTTTGTGCTAATCATATGCCAAAATGACTGCTGCCCATGAGACCTCACGGTCAAGCGGATGAGGCAAAAGGCACGGCAGAAGTGCTTGCTTGTATGCATGTGCATGTGGGACATTTGTAGGCACTACAGGTAATACAATTTATTGCAATCTGTAATTGCAGAGAGACCTCAACAAATTAGAGAGATGGGCAATCACCAACCATATGAAGTTTAACAAGGGCAATTTCCAGATTCTGCACCTGGAACAGGGCAGCCCTGGCTCTGTGCATAGACTGGGGAACGAGAGGCTGGAGAGCAGCTGTGGAAAGGGCCCTGGGGGTCCTGGTCGATGCCAAGTTGAACATGAGCCAGCAGTGCCCTGGCAGCCAGGAGGGTCAGCTGTGTCCTGGGGGGGCATCAGGCCCAGCATGGCCAGCAGGGCAAGGGAGAGGATTGTCCTGCTCTGCTCTGCACTGGGGCGGCCTCACCTCGAGCGCTGGGTAAGGGGCAGTTTTAAGCACCACAATATAAGAAAGACATTCAGCTATTAGAGAGTGTCCAGAGGAGGGCCATGAGGATGGTGAAGGGTCTGGAGGGGAAGCCACGTGAGGAGCAGCTGAGGTCACTTGGTCTGTTCAGCCCGCAGGAGACTGAGGGGAGACCTCATTGTGGTCTTCAACATCCTCATGAGGGGAAGTGGAGGTGCAGGTACTGATCTCTCCCCTCTTGTGAGCAGTGACAGGGCCTGAGGGAATGGCCCGAAGCTGAGTCGAGGGGAGTTGATATCCAGTCGAGGCTGGATATCAGGAAAAGGTTCTTCACCCAGAGGGTGGGTGGGTACTGGAACAGGTTCCCAGGGAAGTGGTCATATCACCAAGCCTGACAGAGTTCAAGAAGCATCTGGACAATGCTCTCAGGCACATGGTGTGGTTCTTAGGGTCTTCTGTGCAGGGCCAGGAGCTGGACTCGATGCTAATGGATCCTCTTGAGCTCAGTATATTTTATTAATCTATGATAACTTGGGTTGGTTGACTGAACTGTGGTAGCCTCAGTGGCACTGAGATGAAACATGACATACTTTCAGTATTTTCTGTTATTTGCATACTTGTGGTCAGATCCATCTGTCAGAGGCATATTTCCCAGTTCAGTCTAGGGGCTTCTAGGAGGGCAAATTGGTCATTATTGAGAGGTTTTGAGGTTTTCTTGTTACATCCATCAGCACCATCGTGCTGCATCTCATGCTGGTATAATTTTGAATTCAGTCAGAATTCATCTGACATCTTGTTCATCATGGCATGGTGGAGAGGTCAATTCTCTTCCCCTCAAAGTCAAACCAGGAAACATTTGGTACAAATGCTGTGAGGAAAGCACATGTAAAATGATGTGAGATTCAAAGAAAAAATGCTGCATTTTTTAATCACATCACAGTTGTCTTACATTATTCTGTCGCTCATAAACAAAATCCTTGCAGTGGTTAAAAATTTTGCAAGGATGAAAATAAAGGGCCTCTTTTTCCTTAAAGTTTTTTCCATCCATACATTATGAGATAGAGTAGTGCATGAGTGCTTGAAATCTACTGTGTGCATACTTTCTGCTGAGGATTAGTGCCATTGTATAGCTGATGAACTGTTGGGCTTGGCTTGTAAAAGTGATGGGGAGGGAGAGAAGGAGAATCAGTCTAATAAATCTGAAACTATGAGCATAAACTTGATTTTGAAGTGGCAAGGTGATGGAGCATTTGGTTACTCATGCTAATGGGGAAGGATGGGAGCATTAAATAACCATATTTTGCACAGATGGAGGGAAGATTCCCCTATCCTTTGGCTCCCCAGGCAGCACTCCAATACTCCTGCACCTTTGTATCTGCCTGTGCTCTCAAGTGAGACCCTGTCCCACAAGAGAAGATAAGCTGACGAGCCCATTGTTTGTTGCCAGCTCTTCATCCCTAGATCTTCTCATTTGGGACTATGTCTGTGTCGTAAGAGCCACCAGAGCTATGGGCAGCAGAAAAGGTTTATCCCTTCTAGCCCACTGTGGCAATCTGGGTGGCACACTCGTGTGTGGTTAATCACCTGCATGTCCTTACCCGTGTTCTTAGGCAAGAGCACTCATATGTTACCAGAAAGGATCTGTGAGCTGGAAGGTTCAGTTTTTCATTTGGTTTCGCTTTTCTTCTCATTATTTATTTATTTAAGGCAGGCTATATAAGGACGGTGAGAGGCTATGTGAAAATGTGGCTTTCAGTTGATTTAAGATGAGTTACGGAAGTGTTGGAATTTGCTATTCTAACCCCGTGGCTTTATAATAAAGCTGAGGTTAGCCCTATTCCGGCCCTGTCTGCACCAAGAAAAAGTGGTTTTTAACTGGAGCTGGTGTGCTGTAAGAGTGGATGGGAAAAGGTTTGCAGCGAGTCTAAATGGCTGGGTCTCTCAGGGGGTGTGGTACTAGTGGCACATCACGTCGTTTACTGGGTTTGAGCTGGTGAAGCTGGTTTTCTCCTTGAGGGCATAGTCTGGTGTGCTTCACTTTTGTGGCTAGTTGGGAGACAGACAAAGGGGTCAAAAACATGTTTGTATAACAGGGAAAAGTCAGATGTTCTGCCTGCAAAAGTGGAATAGGAATTTAAGAACTGATTTTCAACTTTACTTCACTAACCTCTTGGCTGAGACCTGTTAACACATCCATGGTGGGGTCCCTGTCCCTCTTACCAGGAGCAAGACAGTCACATCAGCAAGAAGAGATGGGCAGTGGATGGCAGCCTTTGCCACACTGATGCTCATCTGATTCTGGAGAAGATGAAGTCAGTGTGGTAAAAATACCTGTGCCTGGGATCAGTGGAGAGAGTCAGGACAAAATAGGAAGCCGAGTGTATCAAAGCAGTGAACAAAACTCCACTGGGGAACTAATGAGGCTTTGAAGTCATTTCACTGATATCAAACTTGGAAATCCTTTGTAAGAACTGAGATGCTTTATGGGCTGTTTAATAAAGCACTTGACTGGGAAAGGAACAAATATTTTATTAAGCTGACACTGAGTGCTTTTTGTTTCAGGTTTTGGGGGAAGCAGGGCTGGCAATTATGTTTAATTGGTATCCTTTTCCTTTTGTTATCATTGGTGTATTGATTGCTGGGAAAACAAAATGCATGGGTTTTAAAACTTACTGTAAAGTAAGGGCTCTCTTGTTTGTTTTGTTTAGCTCTGTGTACTCAAACCAGCTCATTTTTCTTTGCTTTGCTGGCGAATATAATGTTTTGATTGAAAATGATACTAAATAATCAGCTAATGGGATATTTAATGACAAGAAAAATTCTTCAAAATATTTTTTCCCATAGGAAAATCATGCAGTTCACTTTTTGAGCCTAAGAATGCTAGCATGAATCTGCATTCTTACTATGATCCTACTACAAAAGTAAATACATGGGTGCACAGCATGTGTAAAAGCCATGGACATTAAGGTATAGTAAATCTCAGGAGCTCTGATGCAAGACAGATCCCTAGAGTAAGTTCAGTTTTTCCCTCATATAGTTTTAATTTAGACATTCTTAGACTCGCAGTCCACTGTCAATTTTCCTTCCCTGTGGGAAGCTGACCTACTGTGTGAGAAGAAAGCCCGGTAGATGAGAGTAGAGCAGTTGATACTGAGGAAGGCCTTTGCCGCTGTGTCCCATAAGATCCTCACAGACACACAGCTGATGCGGGGGCTGGATGAGCAGACAGTGGATTGGAAACTGGCGGAACAGGCCCAGCAGCACAAAGTCCAGTTGAGTTGGGTTACTAGGGGTGTCCTCCAGAGGTCAGTGCATGCCCTGCTCAGCCTCTTCATTAATGATATGGAAGATGGGCACAGTGTACCTGCAGAAGTTTGTAGATTACAAAAACTGGCAGGAGTGGCTGATACATCAGAGGGTCATGCTGCCATCCAGAGGGACATCAACAGGTGGGAGAATTGGGCTCGTGAAGCACAGGAGCCTCGTGAAGTTTGCCAAAGAGAAGGGCAAAGCCCTGCACCTGGGGAAAAGCATCAGTATATGCCAGGGGCCACCCACCTGGAAAGCAGCTCAGCAGGAAAGGACCTGGGTGTCCTGGTGGACACCACGTTGACCATGAGCCACAAAGATGATGGGCTAGAGCATTTCTGCTGGAGGAAGTTTGGGTTTTGGGAAGGTGCTGGTGAGAAGATAGTCCCTGAGATTATTCAGGCAGCACCTTCCCATGGTAGGTGCTCAGGGCTGGGCACTGACACAGCTGTCCCAACACAGTGCTGCAGCTGCTGACATCCCCATCTCAAGCCTCATGCTTTGAAGGAGACATCTGCACACAGCCAGCTGTATAGGGAGAAAGCTGATTTAAACAGGTACTTCTAGTCACAAAACCAATAACTTTTCTTCCCAGTTTGAACAGAAATTGGGAGCACAAAAGCTGTACTGAGTCAAAAGCCCCAGCTGGGTTGAAGGGACATCACTTAACACGTGACTCAGCAGTAATTATGGCTGGCAAATTTATATTTGTCCTCCATGTCGGGTTTAATACATCAGATTTCCATGCACTGTCTCCACCTCAGAGTGTGTGTTCAGCTCACTGGAAGCAAAGCTAAGGTAAGCTAAGTTGATGCTGTTCAGTTGTTTGTGTACAATACCAAGGATAAAAAATAAACTACGACTGCAAAGATTTTATTTTCAGAAACTTGGTGAAATGTTCCTCCAAGCATGATGGTTGAGAGACCCTGGGAACAGGCCTATGCTGCAGATATGAGAAATATTGAAGATTGGAGAATAGCAAGATCAATCTGAAATAATTTCAAGGTAGCCCTGTTTTTATAGTGATGGCTTACATGTAATAGTGTATATGGTGTAAGCAGTGGTCCTTTTGGAAGCAGAGTCCATCAGTTAAGTGTTGCAACCAAATAGTGAAACAGTTTGTGAATGGAGTAAAAGAAAAGGGAAAAGGATCCAGGAGTACACCAGCAAGTGCCATCTCCCTTACACTTAGGGTATGTCACAGTTTCCACTGCAAATACCGGGGGGGGGGGTTGAGGCTTTCAAATTGGATATAAAAATTCACTACAGGTTGAAATTTGTCAGGAAACTGTTCTATTCCTTCCACAGCATTTATTGTCTGTCTTGTATATATTGCCCTTGGGAGTGAAGGCACTGGTTTTAGGCCCCTGACAGGATTTTTTTTTTCAATTGCTCTGATTTGTTTTTAAATGAGAAAAAAGTGAGTTCTCCTCTCCCCGGAATGGATTGCTAACTACAAATTGTTGACAACAGCAATATAGTTAGCAAATATATGACTCTAACGTGCTCTTTGCAGGCGATTAGCCTGTGCAATAGGCAGATGGACATGGTATTTATTCAACTGAACTATTTAAAAGACTGAAGTAACATCAGTTAGTCAGGCTGCTGCATTTGAGAATGATCATGCTGTGTGCCGAAGCAGTGTATACATATTGTCCATGTCCCATCTATAACGTGCCATTTTGCACTGCTGTAATGATTTCCATTCTCTCTTGTTTCCCCAGGGCTTAACAGCTTGGATGGGAGCCTTGACACAAATAGCTTTGCTTCTTGAAAGGATCCACAAATGCAGCAGTGGAAAATAAACCTGTTGCGTGATTTGCATTGGAGCGTTATTTCTCTAGCATCTTTTGAAGTTGTCTGATGAAGTGCTTATTTTAACTGCTCCTTGGCAGAATTCAGCTAATCCTCCACGGTGTAGCTTCCATAGAGTAAGAAGTACCATGAGGCAGTGCATAACTGCATGGTGAACAGGAGATGTGCAGAGGGATGGGCTGCAAAGGCTGTGGGTGTAACTTCCATACTGGCAGTGATACCCTGGTGTAGTCCTCCCTTCTCTCTCTGGCTGGTGCCAGAGTGAATCCTGCCCATCTTTCCAATGCCATTCTCTCTCTTGCCCTCAATTGATTTTGAATGATACCTCCTAAATCTTAACAGGGAGTTAGTTGTTGGGTGTTTGAGTCAAGGGACTAAAGCAGAAGAGAGCAGATGGGATGTTTCCCTGGAATGTTTCCCTGGTGCCCCTTAGAGGAGACAGAGAAGTGCATGCCCAGTGATTCCCTTTTTGTGATGACCAAGTAGTGGCCATTGAGTTCCTTTCTCAGAGGCAGTGGAACTGTGTTTGGGGTCCAGCTGTGAGCCAGCAAGAGGGTGAAGGCCAGCTCAGCTTAAGAAACATGCTGTGGGTCTCCTCTGTTCTGCCTGCCCCATACCTTGGAGGCAGGCATTCACCATCAACCCGTCTGCAAGCAGAAGGGGGACAGGCCCCACTGGGCCTCATAGTGCGTGCCTCTGCACCAGCTGACGTGTGTGGTGTATCAAAAACAGCACCACAAATGGTGCAACACGGGGGGAAGGCAAGCTCAACATTAGCTGTGAGTTGATTACTCCTTTGCCCTTTGGTACTTGAGGATACACTACTAAAAGCATACATGGGGTAGCCAGGATTCTCAGTCCCAGGTGCCTGAATGAACAGGTGAATCAGTGGGAAATGTGAGAGGCAGACACTGCTGAAATCATTTGTAAGTTGCACATGTGGGACAGCCCACCTGTGTGTTATTTGTGTAGTAATAGTTCTGTGTATCTGGTATATGAAAGCTCACTTTATTCAAATACATTTTTTCTATTCTAGCAACAAAACACCAATAATAATATGGTAAAGCCTTTGTGTATGGCTGAAACTATAGAGACCAAAATTTGTAGCATGGAATATGATTTGTAGTTGGTTGGATCAGTGACATCAAGCAGTGAGTTTTGGGAAAACACTGAAGTCCATATCCAACCATAGTTTTGTCCCCAAGCAGCTCCATTAAGTCAAGATTTTTAATTTTCTGCTTGTTACTCTGTTTATACTCAAGGGAAGTCCTATTTTTCCAGGAGATACTGAGCCAGACATCCCACAAAGGGAGCATCTAATCCTTTCCCATAGTGTGCACAGTATAATTTGAGTTCTGTGTAGACACAAGGTACAAGCCATGGTACAGATGAGCAGGCAGGGCACAGGGAGAGCTGTGCTGCAGCCCCACAGGAAGGCACATAGCAGCCCTGAGAAAAGTCTGTTGCACAGCCATCAGCAGGAGATAAAAAAAAATAAGCTGGAGTTATCACTACCCTTTCAAAGCATTTGTGTATAGCTAAGATACCATTTCCTGTACAGTCACACACATCATTGCATAGTGCCATGAACTTCGCTCTTATCAGCACCCCGGTGGGAAAGCTCGGGTTATTTACAGTAGGGCTTGTTTCAGTGTTTCAAGCTCCTTTTCAGTTAAAACAAACAGCAAATTAAATAGAAAATAGATAAGTAGGGAAAGTGAAATTGATTGTCCAGGACTGAGGTATGATAGGCAGAGAAAACTTAAGGCACTTCCGCTAGATTACATTACCTTCTTTTATGTATATGAGGTACATGAAACTTATTTTAAAAACTGGGTAACTGAATAATTTACATGTAGTGAAGCAGCAATTTTAAAAGACCCAAAAAACACCCCCAAACCCCAGCACATGCTTCAGGTTGATTTTTTATTACAGGAGAAGTATAGTATAGCTATCACTGTTAATATCAAAACTGAAAATTTACTTTTGTTACAGTCACGTGCATGAGGATTTAGGGTTTTGTACTGTGTACGCTATGTATGTAGTATATAAGAAAGGAGTCCAGGAACTACAAAACACTTTTGGACAACTTCAGTCTGTCTCTTGATCTCAGATCTTCAAAGTTTCCTCATTTGAGGCTTGGGGACTTGGATCCTTTTCTCTCTGCCTGCTTACTGACCTTGATAAAAGATTTTTAGTCTAACACGTGTTTAGCAGCCCTGGGATTCCCTCCCAAATGAAACTAAAAATAGCTTTACCGGGAGCATGATCAAGTTGTGCTGGACTCCACTGTACCTGGCAGCCAGCTATTGCCAAACTGCAGGCTGCGGGCAGGATAGGGAAATAATTTTAAGTATGTATATATATTTTTTATAATTTTTTTTTTTTTTGTAGTGATGACATGCTCAAGAAGCAGGTGTGCTGGAAGTACAGTAGGGTACACTTCTACATAGGAAAGGTGAGGGGGAAAAAACCCCACCCCAGACCCATAAACTTGGGTCAAGGGTGCACCTCACCTTTCTTGTCTCCTTCCCCTCACACAGTGGGGCCCTCCCAGAGGTAGTGACCTGGCTCCCAGCAATGTATATTTACAGATCCCAGGCACACAGAGGATTCAGTGTGGAAAATAAGATTTGACTGTGCTTTGAAAAAAAAAAAAAAGCCAAACTTACAGGCTTTTCTCCGTGGTTTCTGAGGGTGATAGATGAGCTCTTCTTCCCCTCATCTTGGTATTTCCTCTGCCTCCAGCCCTGTCGCCTTTTAAAGCAGCAGTGGGAGAATTTTATTATGTTTTATACTTTCATCTTTAGTGGTGATCTGTCTCTTTCTCCATGGGTCCCTACAGCATGCTAATACCTCAAGTCTCTTACACAGAATAATTTTCATCTTAATTTTTCTGTTTCTCAGTGTTTAATGGGTTTATCAGGGGAACAGGGGTCATTTCCTGTCCCCACCAGATCATTTTGAATCTATGAAAACACTGCAACACTGCATTCTCACACTTCTCAAGCAAAAAGAAACATTGGGAAGAAGCAGTGTCATGTGTAGAACACTCAGCTGTGCTGCAGCAGCTGGAGGAGCAAAGATGCTGGTGTGCACTGCAGAGACCAAAATGGTCATTTGAAAAACAGGGAGGGAGAGATTATGTAAGAGCAGTAGAAAATGGCTTTTTAATTCCTTAACAGAAATGACGACCTCTTATTTTTTTCAGCTTAATCTGCTGAGCTGTCTCCTCATAGTCTTTATTTTTATAAACAATTACTCTTCTTCTTTTTTTTTTTTTTTTTTCCAAAACAACACTGCCCCAATGGTTTTCTTACTGATACATGTCACTTTCTGAGTAAGGAATTTGATTTTTGCTCCTGTTTTCAGCGCTTAGGCATCTCTGCCTTCCTGTAATCTGTCTCAGCCAAAGCCAGAAAAAAGGAAACAAAAATAACAAAACCAAAAACCAAAACAAAAAAAACCAAACCCACAAAAAACCCCACAAACAAACAAAAAAACCACCCCAAAACCCCCTATATTTTTGAATCTTTTCTGTAGAACATTTCAGGAGATAGGAAAAATCCAGAATTATTCTCCTTAAGCCAGCAGCAGGAGGGGGAAATAAATGACTCATGTTTACTTTCAAAAATCCTTTTTAAGAACTCAAATACATCTGATAAATTATTAGGATTTCAGCCAACCAGCCTCTGCTACCAACTCCTGGCATTTCTGTAGGCAGTCCTGTGCTCACTGTAGTATCTTGCTGCCAAATCCACGGATTTACAGGTCTCAGGAGAGATTTAGTACATTTCCCACTTCCTTGCCTTGGACATTTTTTTAGCCTCTGTTTGTGGGCTTTTAGTTTTTTCTCCTTTTCCTTGACCTCTTTGCAGGTTTGTTGGTCTTATAAACATCTGTGCCAACAAATCATTTCTGTAAGCACCAGAGCCAAAAGAGTTCTTTACATGCTCTTAGAGTCAGGCACACCCCCAAGCTGGGACCCTTCACCCAGACAATTTCATTTTCAGAGTGGTGCTGCCCTCCCTGTCATCTCCTGTCATCCCAGTACCAGTGTGCCTGCAGGACATGGGGGGAAGTGCCTTGCTCCCATGGGCCTGGGTAGCCGGGCAGTGGTGATGGCACATCGTTTGCTCATAGGGAGCAGGATTCAGGTGTGTTCTGGTGAAAAATGTACATTTGGGGTGTGCTGGTGCTTTCCCATGGTAACAGTTGAAACTGGACAAGTTTCCATGGTGATTATTACTACGGCAGGATTCTCTTCACACTTCGGGAGAGGCACGGGCAGCACCAGGCGAGGCAGCCAGGCATCAGCCAAAGTCTGCTGGCAGCAGCTCACAGGGCAGAAATTATTTACCCTTCTGAATAAATGGATGCGTAGCGCCATTGATTTGCTGATTTTTTGGAGTTTTTTCCCCCCAGGAGAGGGAGTTTTGATCTTTAGGGGAAACAGGCTGTGTATTTCACCACAATCATAAACAGAAACCGTCCCTCCCCTCTTTTAATTGCCACTTGTTTGGCTGATATAAAGAGTTGAGCTGTCAAAATGGATTTTAAGTGGTTTTGATTCCCCCCCGCCCCCCCAAGTCTTTAATGAATTAGGTGCCTGGTTCATATTACTGTCTCTGTCTAGCTCTGTGGCACGATGAACATTGGGGTTTAGATTGGTTTTTCTTTGCCATTGCATGACCATGCTCCTTTCTGATCCTGCAGACGACAGTTTAAGGATGAAAAAGGGACAAATATTGAAGGGGAATGAAGTACCCTTCACCAATGGTTGAATATTTTGTGGCTGCAGTTTTTTAGAAATGTTTGTTTTGGGGCTTCTGTTGAGTTAAAACAACATGCTGTCACTCAGCTCTGATGTGCATTGTCATTATGTGAAGCTTTGTTTAAAAATGTGGAATGGGCATCCTGAGTCCTTGTTTCAGGCTGTGTACTGAGAGGGTTTTTTGGCTGCAGGCAGTCCTTAAGGCCATGTTTATGGTTAAATATAAGTTCCTCAAAATGTTTTGCGCAACACTCAGGGCTGTATGTATATCCAGCATCTCTGTATATATAGTACACTGTATTATGGAGCCGTTAGCTTGAAGTGTGGAAACGTTTAACGGCTTTTCTTTGGTGACAGGGTCTTTAAAGGCAATTGCAAATATTATTTTAGGGAAGAGATTTATGTGGTGCCTAAAATATGTTTCTGGCTTGCAGGCCAAATTATGTTGGTGCTGATGCTCCTGGCAGTGTGGAGCCGCCGTGGACACTGACAGCAATGTAGAGGTGGTGCTGGCAGAGCCCAAGAAGCCCTGCGACATGGAGGAGCTCTACAAGGATGCCCCAAACCTGCCTATGGATGTCACCAACTCACCCTCCGCGATGGCCAACAACAAGCTGGAAAATGGGGTGGCCCAGCTGATCACAGCAGAGGCTTGGAACATCAACTCGGCCGACCTGATGAAGAAAGCCCTTTCCCCACTGGTGACAGTCCCTGCACCCTCCATCCTGACGCCACCGGCCGAGTCGCAGAGCGGGGTGGCTCTGAAGGTGGCGGCCACCGTGCTGCAGCCCATCTGCCTGGGGGACAGCCCCGTGGTCCTGCCCATCCACCTGCAGGTCGCCGGCAGCGCAGCCCCGCAGATGCCAGCCACCAATGCTGCCACCCCCTACGTGATGACCACCCAGGGCCCCGTCCCGCTGCCCGTCCTCCTGGAGCAGCACGTCTTCCAGCACCTGAACTCGCCCCTGGTGCTGCCCCCGGGGACTGCCTGCCCCGCCAGCCCCCTGCACGCCGGCCTCTTCCCCGGCACCGCCACCCCGGTTGGGCAGCCCCAGCTCCTGGACCCCAAGCCCTCCGGCCAAGCGCAGGAGCCCGTCCTGCCCCCGGTCTTTCAGACACCGGGATTCGCCGCCGTCCTTCAGGACCTCTTTCCCTCACAGGGCGCCCTGGGCTCAGCCCCTTGTCAGCCGCCCCCCGGGTCGTGCCGGCCCCGCCAGCCCCCTGCACGCCGGCCTCTTCCCCGGCACCGCCACCCCGGTTGGGCAGCCCCAGCTCCTGGACCCCAAGCCCTCCGGCCAAGCGCAGGAGCCCGTCCTGCCCCCGGTCTTTCAGACACCGGGATTCGCCGCCGTCCTTCAGGACCTCTTTCCCTCACAGGGCGCCCTGGGCTCAGCCCCTTGTCAGCCGCCCCCCGACTACGCCTCCCTCCCACCCCAG
>WAAG01058268.1:274422-299695 GCA_013390105.1 Tichodroma muraria | reverse complement strand
TTCCCCGCCTCTCTGGCAGCAGCCACCTCTCCTCGGACACCGAGGGGCTCCTCCACGAGGAGGACAGCGCTCCTGGCAGTGTGAGGAGGAGCGGGGCGCCCCGGCCCCAAGCAGGTGAAGGACGGCTCCATTACGGCGCTGAGTGTCCTGTCTTGTCCTGCTTTGAACTGAGGGGCTGGCAGATGGGCTCTGTGTCCCTTGCCTCCCCTTGTGTGCCCACCCTCGTGTTGGTGTGATCTGCTTCAAAACCTTGTCCTGGTGTGTCTGCTCACACGAGTGTCAAGGTAACCCCCATCTCGGCATGGACTTGGGAGCCTGCTAGCAAGTTGCTTCTACCAAAGGCTGGACCTTCGAGGCAGGAGCAAACTCAGACGATACCTGCTAAGTGCCACCTCCAAGGGCAGCTCTTCACCTTAAATAAGTGCCCTGAGCTTCTGGGGCAGATCTGCTGGACTGTTAAACAGAAATCACTATCTCGTAGGTGGCTGATCTCTCCTGGCCTGCTGGGAGGGGATGGGGATTTGTTTGTCAAGGACCAGAACAACGGAGCGGAGTTTGCTTTTCAGATCCAGCTGAGATGGGATCCGGAATGAGATCTGGAGAAACCTCCTCCATAAAGGGCCATTTTCCTTTTTCCACCTTCTTTTAAAATGCAAAATTAGAAAGCAGTGCTTGCGTCTAAGGGGAGATGTGAGAGAATGTGGCGAGAACCACAAGGCAGTGCCCCAGCAAGGCCGAGGTCTGGAGTTACCTTGGGCACCATTGGTGTGTCTGGTGTAGGGAGGAGTCTTTTTTTACCTTTGTTTCCGCATCTCATGTTGGGTGTTGTGGCTTTTTCTAGATGTAGCATTTCAGAATCACATTCCAGAGTGGCTGAACCTGGGATTCAGTCAAAGCAGGGGGGGCAATATGATGCCTCCTGCTTCCTCCCCATGGAAAGTAGAGCAGCAGCTTTGTCCACAGCCACATTTCTCACGGTGTGCCCTCTTCCACAGAGCACTTGCTGAATGGCCGGGTGGACTTCTCCTTCCCTGGCAGTGCCAGTGGCACCCTGACCAGGACAGCCAACACCAGCTACCACCAGCTGAGCTCCCACATGCACCAGGAGCACAGGGTGATGGGCAGCTCCTCGCTGACAAGAGACTACTCCACAATGCTGATGGGGCACGGTGAGTACCACAGGGACGGGACCTGTCCTTCCCTTCCATCATCATGCATGTCTTCGGACCTGCACCCTAAGGTCCTCCTAGTGTGAGGACTGCTCACAGCTAAGGGGGCCTATGAACCACAGGTCTAGAAGGTCATGTCCCCACCACTGATGTCTTGGTGCTTTCCTAAGGCCTCTCTGCTTCCAGACCAGTTTGGGAAGGGTTTCCACCCCTCACAGGCAGAGCGCTCAGGGAAGGGAGCTCCATCCTTATCCTCACAGCACAAAGCACTCTAGGGAAAGCATGTGTCTCTTCTCCTTACTCTATCCAGCAGTGTGGTTGCCTTTCAGCTCCATGTGTGTCAATCAGTGCTGACAGAAGGTGATTTAAAGATTCTTCAAACCTGGGCCTTAAAAAGTCACCTGTGCAGGAGCCTGGGCTGAACCTGCTCTGAAATCTCCAATGGTGTTTTTGTCTTTCTTCTTGCACTGCTTCTGTAGATTACCCGGGGACACTCCTCCCTCCCATCCATGAAGATGCTGGGAGGACACTCCTCCGGCCCCGGGATGTGGGTTTCAGGAGCAGGGCAGAGGTGAAGGGTTACTACCCCAGCATTGGCTGTCGGGACTCTGTAATCATGACTGATGGGTCCGCAGGGACGTGCAAGTACATAGGTACAGCTTGTCCAGTGTTTCCTCCCAGCCACACATCATAACAGCCCAGCCACCGTCCATCCATGAGCTGCTGCCATCCACTGCTCACACCATACCTCCTCTTCATGGCTTGCTGCGTGCTGTGCTGATCTTCCTTCTGACCCAGTCTGTGCCTCCATCACATCACCTTTCCATTTGCAGGTGTATTGCAGGTTTCAACCCACCTGGACTGATTAACATTCACCACCACTGCTGCCACCGTGCTCTGATCAATCCATTGTCCCCATTCTCTTCATTCCTAATAAGCTTCTTGTTCTCAGTCTTATTCTACAGGCCTTTGGAGAGCTCTTGGGGAGAACGTGTGCTCCTTATGAGATGTCCCTCTGCAAGCTCCTTGTCAACGAGGGGCTTCAGTCCCTGAGTGTCACCTGAGAGGCTGCTGTGCTCTCTGTGAGCCTTGTGTCCCAGTGGGATGAGCTGAGGAGCACCCAGATTTGGTCCCAGGCCACATGAACAGTGCCTGGAGGGCTGATTTAGCTGTAGATTAGGGCCAGTCTTAATTGACCTACACCAGATGAAGTCTATGAAGCTTCTGGCAGACTGGACAGGGTGCTTAGGGGTGAGGAAGATCACAGCCAGCACCAGGCCCCTTCTCTGGGCTCTCTGCCACAGGGGCATGAAGCTTACATTAACTTGTCCCCCCCAAGCTTGGCACCCTGAGGCCATGGGACATCCCTGTAGCTGTGCAGAGCCATCCAGTCCCCCCCTCATGACAGGTCAGCTTGCAGAGATGACATCTCACCACGTCCTCCCTGAACCATCAGGACCATCCCGTGTTTGCGTGTGCCGCCCCCTTCTCTGTCCCAGCCCCCTTAGCCCCCCCCCATGCCCAAAATCTGCAGCCTGATGTTCCCTTTGTGCCTCAGACTCCAGGAAGCCGCTGGGCATCCCCGATACCCCCACGCGCCTGGTGTTCTCTGCCCTGGGCCCCACGTCCTTGAAGGTGAGCTGGCAGGAGCCGCGCTGCGAGAAGGAGGTGCAGGGCTACAGTGTGCAGTACCAGCTCCTCAACGGAGGTCAGTGAACAGGCACTGGGGGCTTGGTGGGAGTTTTGGGTGATGGAGAGTCTGCTCTGGGTCTTCTGGCTCTGGATGACCCTGCTTTGAGCAAGGGGGATTGGACCAGATGATCTCCAGAGGTGTCTTCCAGCCTCAACCATTCTGGGTTTCTGGGTCCTAAATTATCTGCTTCTTGTGTAGCCTTTTTTTTTTTGTACAGGAAATGTTGCAGCTATCCCACAGCTTTCATGCCCTGTTTCTCCTGGAGGGAGAGCAGTTCCTGGAATTGCTTGTAGAATCATCTCTCCTCCAAAAAAAACCCCGCTTTGACTGATTATCTCCATCAGCCCAAACTTATTACATGAATTTTTTTTTTTCAACACGTGGGACTTGGAAGGATTGAAATTAAAATATCTTATTTTTACGTGAATCTCAAGGCAGCATTAGTGAAAGTATAATTCTTTTATCTGAAACTCCCTGAGTTTTCAAGAAGCTGTTGTTTGTCCCAAGCCATTTTTGGAAAGACGTCTCATCCTGTGCTACCCATTGTTGGTGGCAAGGTGTGATACAGGTGATTGGGGAGGGACCCTGGATGGCTTTTGCAGGAAGTTTGCTTGAGATAGAGTTTAGGTGAAAATTTTGGCTGTCTTTGTGCCTGCAACATGGTTGACATCCTCTGCAACACTGACATCCTCTTCCCTGTGTGTCCCAGGAGAGGTGCACAGGATCACCATCCCCAACCCCAGCCAGAACTCAGTGGTGGTGGAAGACCTGCTGCCCAACCACTCCTACATCTTCAAGGTGAAGGCGCAGAGTGAGGAGGGCTGGGGCCCTGAGAGGGAGGGAGTCATCACCATCGAGTCCCAGGTGGACCCGCAGAGCCCGCTCAGTCCCGTGCCAGGTGAGGTGGCCGGGGTCGGAAGGGTGGCACTGATATCTGTGCTGCTGTCTACAGTGCTGGCCTAGCTGGTTTTTTCTCCCCTTGCCACATCTTCAGCTCTCCTTTCCTTCCTCTCATTTTGGAACAGGACCTTCTTCCCCACACGTTCTGGACAACGAGCGTGAAGTGAGAGTTGAGCCCTTCCAGCTCGTTCCATAAATGCTCTGTGCAGATCCCTCCCAGGCTCCCTTTGCTGTGATTCTGACGTGTCCCCTGTGCCCTTGCAGGTACTCCCTTCACCCTGAGCACCCCCTGTGCCCCTGGACCACTGGTTTTCACTGCCCTCAGCCCAGATTCTCTGCACCTCAGCTGGGAGAGACCCCGCGAGCCCAATGGGCCCATCCTGGGCTACAGGATCACCTGTGAGATGCTGCATGGAGGAGGTACAGTGTCAGGCTGAGGCAGCACAGCTCCCTTGTCTAGAGCACAAGATACCTTCAGCTAAGGCAGCAATCTGCTGTATTTTGGCTGGGACCAGTAAAAGAGTTGTTTGCTTACATCAGTGCAGACAAAGTGAGGCTGATGAGGCTGATTCCAGGCCTGGGAGCTGGTGGCTCCTGACACTTTGTGCCATTGTGTGGTCTGGTCTAACAAATGTGGTGAGAAGAGGAAGGACCTGTTGATTATTGCATCCAAAACCCCATGGGGGTCCGTTGTTGAGGTTCCTCCTGTAGTGAAATGGGCTTGTTTTAACCCTTAGTAGAAGTGGGTGCAATCCTACAGCCCGTGGGTTGTATAAAACTCAGGGAAAGGTGAGGCAACAGATTTGGGAGGGGAGTGTGTTTGGAGGGACTATCACTCTGGTCTGTCTTCATCACTCTCTCTGTGGATTAGGGGAGCCCAGAATGATCTATGTCGAAGGAGACAAGCTGGAAACCACCCTGACTGTGCCCCACTTGAGTGAGAATGTCCCATACAAGTTCAAAGTGCAAGCCAACACCACCCAAGGCTTTGGGCCAGAGAGAGAAGGCCTCATCACCATTGAATCTCAGGACAGAGGTACAGTACCATGTCGTTGTGGGGGTGCAAAGAGAAACCTCTCAGAGCAGGGAACAGAACTCCTGTAGTCACTTTGCAGCTCTGGTGGTGACTCCATGCTCCATGAAAGACATGGAGACAGTTTTCCATGAAGGCAGTGCTGTGCCTGGTGAGAACTGTCCCAGTCCTGGTGCATTGAATGAGGGAATACCTGCCAGTGTTTAACTTATTGTGAAACTTCTGCCTGTTTGTACAAATACCTGAAGGCAGCTTCTTACTGCCCAGGTGTGAGACCTTCCCACTCCTCCCAGTTCCTCCTGAACCTGGCTCTGATATCAGCAAGGGAAGATTCCTGAGCTTGCTGGTGCTCACTCTGCAGGGTTGATGAGTTGGAAGCTCATTGTTATTTCTTGACTGACTTGTCCCTTTTCCTTCTCCCCAGGTGCTTTCTCCCAGTTTGGAGGACAGCAGTACGTGAGAGAAGTTTACAAATTCCCCACTGAATACACTACCAAAACCAGCATCAGCCATTCCTCTCTGGATCCCCACTTCACAGGTAAGGGCTCATTGTTGCTTTGCAACCCTCAGAAAACAAAGGGTAATTCTGCTTGTCCAAAGGTCTGAGGCTGCTTTTACCTCAAGTGCCAAAGGCAGGGGAGTAAGGTCCATCAGGTAGGATTGAAGAGGGTCAGCCCTTTTCCTTACACAGTGAGCCTGCTTTGCCCCAGGAAGAGCTGCAGTCATTTCCACACATGCTGCCCAGTCCTGGAGGGAATGCTGTATTCAAGAGTCCTCCAGCACTCTCACTAGGGACCAAATCATAGCTCTTTCTGCAAGGTTTCCATCTTTTCAGAGCAGAAAAAAACAGAGCAGTGGGAAATACATCTTTATTCACATCAACGTAGTTGTCTTGTGTTGTCCCACTTGAGCTCGTGGGCTCGTGCTGCAACACCGAGTTTGGGAGCTGTTAGGAGACCATCCTCTTGACATAGCAAAGCACTGAATCACTTGGTGTGGAGAGGTCCTTAGATACTGCTTTCTGTGATGGAAAACGAAGTGCCTGGAGTCGTGAGGCAGAGCAGACCCTGTTCCCTGTGACCCCATACCTGGTGCCTTGCCCTTGCAGACGGGATGCTGGTGACCACCCAGCGCGTGGAGAACTCCAGCAGCACCCTCACCCAGGAGTTTGTGAGCCACACCGTGATGGCCAGCGGGACCCTCACCCAGCAGGTGGAGAGGCAGTTCTACGAGGCCTGAGCCGGGGCAGGCCGAGCACCAGCAGGACTTTTGGGATCAGGTGCTAGGATTTTATGGACCAACTCAAGGGTGCTTCATCCAGGCGGTGCCTGGGCAGCTCCTCCTGCGGGCACGGACCCTCTGTGGCACTCCAGGCTCTGGACTTCCCCTTTAGGGCCCAGCACACTCAGAGCTCTGGCACAGCTGGGTGTGTAAGCTCATCCTTCAGGGCAGAAACTGGGGTGTCTCCATGGCTTCGATGTCCCCAGGTAAATAGAACGGAATGATTTTATTGACAGGTCCTCGGTTTTGAGAGGATCTCAGATGTCAAAATCATGATTTATAGAGGGTCACCATTTCCATCTCTTCTCCAGGCTCTCTGGCAACTCGCCTGTCCACTGGAGGTGATTGTTTTGTTCAGTGTGGGGGTTTTTATGAGAGCTGCAAGGGAGGGTTTTTGGATAACCTGTGCTTTCTTACTGCACCTATTTGTGTCTGTCCTTTGCTGCTGACATTTGGTACCATGATAGCAAAGAATAACCTTTCATTTGTGTTGCATTACTTGATGGCCTCTGATGCTTTTTTTTTTTTCATACAATATTGTACAGTTTTAATAGTATATATATAAATATATATAAATGTATTTTATTATTTTATAAAAAAATGGAGGTGGATGAGTTCTGTGCTGAATGTGGAGGCTACACTGGGATTGTAGCTGCTGGGAAACATGAATAACTGGAAGAAATGAGTTAAGAGCTTGATCCAAAGGCCACTTGAACCCTGTGATGAGGCTGGTGGGCTCTGCCTTGGACCTTGTATCCTTCAGCACCAGAGATTCCAGTAGAAGGCTGCAAGGGGCCAGATCTATTCACTGCAGAGCATCCCCCAGCTGGAGCACTTGGACACAGAAGGGCTGGGGGCTTCCCTGAGGTGAGGGATGGGGATGGCCCCAGCAGCAAAGATGGGAACTGCACTGGGATTCCTTACAAAGCTGATGGGCAGAGAGTGAGATTTCGAGGCAGAGGATGTTGGGTATCTTTTAAAAGACTTTTTGTCCAGCAGCAACATCCATAAAGGGACTTTTGATCCATCAGTAAACACAAAGGAAGAGCAAGCCTGGGAACAACAGGCACTCCCACCATCCTGAACAAGTCTGAGACTCCTTCAGCCCCAGCTTCAGCTCCCCTCACTGGGCGGGGAGGGCTGGGCTGAACTGACACCCTGCTGGGCTTCAGGATCCCTGGAGGCTCCCTGCCCTGTGCCAGGAGAGCAAGCAGACCCCCTGTCTTGCAGAGCAGTGCAAGGTTTCCCTGGTGTGTTCCAGCTGCATGGGAGCAGGCAAGGAGCCTGCCCAGAGCAGCAGCTGCCACTGCTCTGGGTTAGAGCTTCCACCCAAAGCAGCAGCTGCCTGGGGACCTGGCAGCATCACCAGCCCGCTTTGAACTCACAGGGAACCTTGGCTTTTTTTGTGGTTTTCTTTTTTTTCTTTTTTTATTTCCTTTTTTCTTTTGGACTCTGAAGAAGGGCTTGCCAATAGTTGCCTCTCCTCTTCAGGCTTTTTCTTTCACTGGGGGAAGGGTTGTACATCTTTTAGCCAAAGATGGATGTGGATGAATCAAGTCCACAGGAGTCTCCAGGACTGTGGATGGAACTGGGTCAGTTTTGGACTTGGCTCAAGGGATCCTTCACCAATCCTGAGGTTTTACTGTGCCCTCAAGAAGCACTTATTTCTCCTGAGCAAGTGCCAGTGGCATGAAGCTGCCTTCCTCCCTGTTCCCTTCTTGCCTGGGGTTGGGATTTTCTTTCCTCCTGCACAAGGACTCCGTGACCCTTTCCCTGGGCTTTGTGGTCCAGGGTCAAACACTGAGAACTGCCTAAACAGTTCCTAAGGCAGTCCCAAGCATTTTAACCAAAGATGATCCTGTTCTTCAAGGTGAGAGCATGGGCCATCAGCTGCACTCCAGGGAATCAGGCCTTCCCCATGCACATGCACTAACCCCCCAGGCCTGTCTTTTTAAATTTCATCTGGTTGTTGGAGCTGGTGCTGTTTCAGCCTTTCCAAGCTGGATCCAGAGCAGGTCTTTGATCAGATGGCTTCCTCTTGCACTCAATAAATATTTTCTCTATATTCTGCCTCTTTGTTTTTTGGGGTTTTTTTTTAAGTAAACTAAAAAATTCTTCCCCCCCTCGCTATCCTCCATCTGCAGCAGATGCAGGCCCAGAGGCAGATTCCCAAGCAGGAACTTCTGCCACATCTCAGTGCCTGCTGTTCCTGCACTCCATCCCCTCCTGTGACTGCAGCTCTACTGGACTCCACAGCTCTGGTAATGGCTCCTTACACCAGTGCAAACTGGAGTTAAATCAATATCCTCTGAAGAACAGTCCCAAGTGATTTTAGCTCACATGGGCACAGAACAGCTGTGCAAATGTTTTGCTTTTATTAGGCAAAATAATGCAGATGGAGAAACCGATCCCCTGGGGAAAGCCTCAGGGAAGGAAGCAATGCCAGCCCAAGGTTCCCAGGTGAGGTGGTCACTCCCCTACAGGGGCAGGGCCTTTGCCCCTCCCGAGGGCTTGGTGAGGTAGAAGGTGGCAGTGCCACTGTATTTCTCCTGAAAAACAAGAGGAGCAGTCAAGGCTGGGGGATGCCAGAGCTGGGGGAAGAGGCCCTGCTGGTCAGTTGCACACTCACTACTCCTTCCATTCTGCCTCCACTCTTGACTGTACTGTGACTCCTGGTCATGTTTCCACTCTCCCACCTTCAGAGGCCAAAGCCCTTTCGGTCTCTCCTTGTTTCAGACCCTCCTCTGCCCCTTCTTTCCCCCTCCCCCAGCTATTTCCAGGGCGCACCATGATCTCATAGAGCAGCAAAATGATGCTCTTGCCTTGTTCACAGGCCCCATGTCCTGACACCCCCATCCTGCTGGTATTTCCAGCTACCTGTGGACACCAAGGTGCTGAGTTAGGGAACACTGGTGATGGTACTGAGATCTTTCCTGGGCTATAACTGCCAATGTTCAGCTCAGCAGTGCCCAAGCTCAGTTCAGATCACTTTTCTGTAGATGGATTTGGCCTTCCTGAATCTCCCCCAGCACCTTTTCACTCCTTTTCTCGATGCAGTGAGGTCCTGGGGCAGGGCTCTGACTGGCACAGTGCTGAACTGCCTCCAAGAGCTTGGTGGCATCAACAGACTCAGGGCTGGCCCTGGACGGGCTCCACCAACCCCAGATGGTTCAGGAGTGACATTTCAACAGCATCCTTGTGCTGTGCCCCTGAGTGTTCCCTTGGGATCTTTCAGTCAGTCTCCTGGGGCTTTTCTGCAACATACCTGGATGTGCTGCTGGGCTCTCTCTGCAGCCTCAGCTTCCAGCAGTGTCACTGTGCAGCCTCCGAAGCCTCCCCCGGTCATCCTGCTGCCATAAACCCCATCGACTTCCAGGGCTGCTGCCACCAGCTCGTCCAGCTCTGGGCAGCTCACTTCATAGTCATCCCTGGAGAGAGGAGACCGGTGCTCTGCCCTGTCCTGCACCCTGGGCACAACCACTGCACCACCGACAGCTCCAGCTTGTGTCCTGGTGCAGCCTCTGCCATGGCAGCAATGCTGGGCGCTGCAGATCCTGGCCCAGCTCTGCCTAGAAGGGCTGTCAGCATCCTTGGTCATCCTCACCTGAGGGAGTTGTGGCTCTCCACCATCAGCCTCCCAAACGTTCTGTAGTCCCTGTGCTGCAGTGCCTGTGCTGCCTGTGCTGTCCGTGCTATCTCGCCAATGACGTGCCTGGCCCGCCGGAACGCCTCATCCCCCAGCCGGCTCCTGGCCTCTGCAGAGACAGTTGTGTCCCTGCAGCAAAGCCTCACAGCCTGCAGGATGCTGCAGGGGTGCATCCTGCAAACCACCCTGTGCCAAAGCTTCTCTGCCTGCATGCAGCACACTCCCATCACAGGGTGTTGCACCCACCCACCTGCCCCAGGTCTCAGGCCTCGGGGCACCAAGCTCTTGATGCCCCAAGGAGTGGCCAGAGATGAGGGGGAGCTGTCCCCACCTTCCAGCTCGGCCAGGGTGGCATCCCTCAGGCTGGCCTTGCCGAGAGCCGCTGCTGCCTGCTCGCACTGCCGCCGGCGCGTGGGGTACTCGCTGCCCGTCAGCGTGTGCCGCACGTTGGAGTTGGTGATGAGCACGGCCAGGCTGGCATCGGTCAGCGGGACGAGGACGGTCTCCAGGGACCTGCAGGGAGAACTCAGCCATACGCCCGCCCCCCTGCCCGCCCCTGCTCTCAAACACCGGAGTGAGGCCACCTGGTAGGCAGATCCTGAAGTACAGAGGCGAAGTCCAGGTGGTTTAGGATTTCACTCAAGCATTTCACTCTCACCCAGTTATTAGTTCCATAATAGACCCTAACGGGAAAGACAGCCCAGGCAAGTAGCAGAAAGGTTGCAGGAGGAGGAATCAAGACGAGGAGGGATTAAAGTGCAGGCTGCCCCCTCCCCATGATGAGGTTTTGGGCTGGGTTCAAGGGCTAACCTCTCCCTGCACTCCTGCCCTTAGCTCATGGCCGCAGGGCCAGCTCATACCCAGCTGCCCAAGGAGGTGAGCACAGCACAGTGAGCTCGGTGCTCGCCCTGACCTGCAGTCAATGAGCAGTGCGTGGCCTTCCTTGCCCATCACGGATATGAACTGGTCCATGATCCCGCAGGGCATCCCAGCAAACACGTGCTCCGCTTTCTGGCATGCCAGCGCCTTGGCTACCAAATCCCCATCATCTGTGCCACAGCAGAGACACTCGGGTTAGCAGCTCCTACAACTTTGTCCCTTGCCTGGGAGCAGGGGAAGCAAACATGGAGGTAAAGGGTTGTTTTCCCACTGAGTGGGGTTTTGCAGCTGCAGGTGCTTGCAAAGCCTATGGTGATCTATGGTCATCTATGCCAGCCTGGGCCCCCAGATCCAGCTGGATGTGATAATTGACACTGGTATTAACCTGACCTGGTTTCAGGTATCTTGATTTTTGGGGGCATTAGGGTGGGGAGAGGATGCTTCCAAAGGAACTTACTCTCATCCCCCTGGCCAGCCCCAGGAGTGGTCCATGGATTTTAGAGTTCAGGGCAGGTAAGGCTGGACAAGCCAGAGGAGCCACATAGGCAGGGCAGTGCCAGCTGGGAGTTGTTATCCACTCACAGCAAAATTTTCCCAAGGGCTATGGGACTTAACTAAGGGCACCAGCTCCCACCTGGAAATAGATGCTGGGGCCCAGGATGGGCTGCTGCCTTACCAGGGCAGAGCTGCTGGAGGAAGGTGTACGTAGCCACCTCCAGAGCAGCCGAGCTGGAGAGGCCCCCACCCAGGGGGATGTCACTGGCCAGGACAGCGCTGAAGCCTGGCACAGGACCACCTGCAGGAAGAGAGGGGAGGAGGGGGGCCGTGAGCCCCTGCAGGGCTGTGTGTGCCCCACAGCTCACAGCAAATGACACAAGGAGCCCCTGTGCAACATTTCAGAACACAGGGCGACCCACAGCAGAGTGTGACCCAGCAGCCCCCCAAGCACGGGGACCTTCGGCGCTGAGATTTTGTTTGCTGGACCTGGTCCTGGCAGAGCTGCAGGATTACACAGACACCAGAAGAGCCCCTGGAGCGCTGCCAAAGCTGGATCTGAACACCAGTCCCCTGCAAGGGAGGCTCTGACCCACCCCTCAGCCCGGACCTTACCCCGGTAGTGCTGGATGACACCTTTGATGTAGTTGGCCCAGTGAGGCAGCCCCGGGCTCAGGGAGCTGCCAGGAAGGGGAGCTGGGAACTGCACCCTGTGGGGCTCGTCCGCCTCTGCCGAGGTGGTGATGATGGAGATGGTCCTGTCCTGCGTGGGGGATCCCACCAGCACCGTCCCCAGCTGCAGGGCCTAGGGGTGGGAAAGGTGGACTCAGACCCTGCAGCACCCCTTGGAGCATCCCCACGGGTGGCAGGGGTCAGCTGTGGCTGCTTCCAAATGTTCTCTTTAACACCCCAGAGCCTGCACTGCACACTCCGGCTTGGCACGGAATTAAACTTCTTTCCTATTTATTGACACACAGGGTCAGTCTTACCACTGAATGTTGTGCCTGACACCCCCCCCCAGCTCGGTTCTGGGTGTTGCTTGTTGGGCTCTGGGGGAGTGGTAACCACGCAAGAATGGGAGAGGCTTCTTGAGGCTTTCTTGACTGCCAGGGAATTCAGCTGACCTGCTCCCACACTCCTCGGCCTCACAGTAATTAGCTGTAGGTTTGATTTAGGACTGAGTGGGGGGCCTCCCCGCTGAGCCAAAAGGCCTCGGAAGGAGCAGGAAGCTCCTGCTGTTCTGAACCATGTCTGCCACCAAAACATCGCTCTCTGGGAACGGGAAGTTGTTTGACGGGGTTGCAGAAAAAAAGGCTTCAGCCTCTCGAAGAGGTGATTGGGAAGAAAATTCACATCTCCTGTGAAGCGAGGGAGGAGCCGGTCTGCAGGGGGAGCTGCAGCAGGTCTGGCTCCGAACCCCATGGTGCTGGGCAGGCGATCCCGGAGGAAGATCCCTCTGGGTCCTGGGTGGGGTATCCTGGAGGGGACATCCTGGGACGGGGGTGGGAAGGCGGTGGCCAAGGACCCCCGGCGGTTGCCAGGAGGACCCGGAAAGGTGACACGGCGAGAGCCCGGGGCCGGGGCGGCAGAGCACGGCCCTTACCATGGGCAGCACGAAGCCGCCGTTGTAGTCGGTGTGCTCTCCGATGAGGTTGACCCGGCCGGGGGCCCACGCCGCCAGCACCGCCGCACCTCCGAAAGCCGCTTCGTGCACCCGGCGAGCGGCCGCCAGCAGCGGGGACGAACCGAGATCCACCGGCTCCGCCATGGCCGAGCTGCACCGCCCCCGATGGGTCCCGCACCTCCCCCGAGCACCCTGCACCGCCCCCGGGTCCCGCACCGCCCCTTCTCGCGGTCCTCGGAATCGCTGATGGTGCGTGGGCAGCCCTACGGACTGGGCGAGCGCTCGCCCACGCACGGCATTACAACCCGTGCGTACCTGGCACCGAAGTTTTATGACACATATATCCATATCCCAAAGCCTGTCCTAATACACGTAGAGATAAATACGTACTGGTTTTGCACGTGTGTCTCATATATGCGGGTTCTGCCGATACAATGTATGGAATTTATGCATCTGTACATACCAACAGGTGTGTGTCCCTGTGCTATACCGATGTACGTCAGTGTCTGTGCTCTCAGTTTACGTACAGGTACACCTGTGTGTGTGTGAGCTTCCCCCCGCCCGTGGGGCCGGGCTGCTCCGCTCCTGGGGCGGGGCCCGTTCCTCGTTCCCGGTTCCTCGTTCCCGGTTCCCGTCCAGCCGCCATCGCGGGACCACCTGGCCCTGGGGGGACGAAGAGCCCATGGCCAGGAAGGAGCCGCTGCTGAGCGCCCTTAAAGGTGAGCGTGGGGTCCCCTGGTACCTGTGCGAGCTTCTTCCAGCAGCGCCTGGCCGCGCACCGGCACCGGTCTGACCGGACCGACAGCGGGGCCGCGCTGGGGCTCCCCGGGCCAGCCCCGCCGCCCGACCTCGGCTTCGAGGAAGTTTACCCGAGTTCCTGCCCAGCGCAGCGGCGGCAGCCGGGGAGGGTCGGGCCGTGCCGTGCCGGGGTGTCGGACCCCCGCGGGGCCGTGCAGAGCTGACCCGGGGTACCCCCTCCCCTTTCCCCGGCTGGGCACCCACGGGTGCCGCCGCTGTCTCTCCTCCCCGCAGGAGGGGTGCTGCGGCTGCGGGAGGCCGGGGGGCCCTGCACGGACACCTCGCCGCACCTCGTGTCCCTCTGCCAGCTGCTGGAGAGCATCCTGCGCAAGGGGCTCCGACGTGAGTGACCCTTGGTGCCCGGGCGGGCGGTGGCAGCGGCCCCGGGCCCGCGGCGAGGGGTCTCGCACTCCCTTTCTCCCGCAGAACCGGCTTGGGGCTTCCGGAGACGCGATTACTGGCACTGGCTGGAGCAGCTTCCCGCGGGGACCAGCGGCAGGTGAGCGTCCCCGAGCTAGACTGGGGTGAAAACCTGACCTGTGGGGGCGTCTGTCGCGACATGCCCATCCCAAAGACCCCAGGTGCAGGGAGGACTCTCCCGTGTGCCTCCACAGCTGCTTCCCCTCTCCCGAAACAGGCCGACCCCTCTGTTCACCAGCATCCGGAGAGCCGGGGGCTGCGAGCGGACGCGGACGGCGCAGGGCCGGGGGCGGTTCTTTCTGCGCTTGGCCCTGCAAGGGAAGGTGCTGGCGGTGGCCGTGAGGCAGCTGGTACAGACCCCCCGACTCCTGGAGGTGCGGCACGCGGGGGGAGCTGCTGCCCAGGGGCGGTGGGCTGCGGATCGGAGGCGTAATCTGTGCTATTTCACTGGGTTTCAGTTTTATGATCCAGGGAGCTCCATCCTCGGCAGTGAAGACCTCTGGGGTAAGATGGTGGCTCACCCGACGCAGGATGCAGCCTGTGTTGTGGCACTGCACTGCTGCACTGGAGGGGGAAGAGTCCACTGTGATTGTTCTAATCCAAACTTAGCGCTGGAATCTAAATACATTGCCACAGTGATGGGAAAAAACCCCGTGTAAATATTTAAACGTGATTTTAATCCATCTAAGGTTTGCTTTAGTGGCGTGGGATAGGGAAATTGTTTCTGAAGTATCTTCCGTGTTAATCCTTTGTACCAAGGATTCTGGCTTAAGCACACTCAGTCTTGCTTTGAGGGGAGGCCGTGTCCAATGGGCCTGGGCTGAGGGGTGCCACGGGTTTTAAATGTCTGCATTGCCCTGAGAGGTTGCAGCACTCCACCCATCCACAGCCAGGCTCCTTGGAGGGCCAGGCCAGGGTGGAAGCCTTTAATCTTCTGATTATGATAAATAACCCCATGTTGAACCTGTGCGTCAATGGTTTATAAATCACCCGTGCTGCTGGTGCATGAGCAGATTGCAGACCCAGCAGTGAGATTGCAAGGTTTGTGTGGAAGAGCCTGGGCAGCTTTGCTGTGCTTCTATGGGGAGAATAGTCAGAAGCATTAGCTGCCAATCTTCATCTGAATTTTGAGGAAAAAGGTACCAAGCTGCACCTGTGCCGGCAGCAGGAGCCTGGGATGAGCCTCCAGCAGCAGCTTGGGTGCGTGGTGCTGGGATGCTCTCAAGGCCTTGCTCCCAGGACTCATTAGTTACACTGCAAGTGGCTTTATTCTGTCCTCTGACATGCCCCTGTGAGGCTGTGGCTGCCAGGAACCCGGCAGTGACACTGCCTCTCCGTCCCCATCCCTCTGCAGAGCCCTTCCTCTCACTGCTGCTGGTGCTGACAGAGATAGATTTCTCCCTGGACCTGCAGGTGCCGTGCTGAATCAGTAGGGTGGTGACCAGCACAGGGCTGCCAACGTGGGGCCCTGGCCCCTTCCTTGCCGGGACTGATGGTGCTGACACTCCTTTGTTTGCAGAATTGCAGCTTCTTGGATGAGAGCTGGCTGCTGCCGGTAAGAGTCCCTCGCTCCTGGGAGCCGTCCTTCCGCCACCTGGCCCTCCCTGATAAGTCAAATGAGGAAAATAAGGAACGGTTTGGTGGGGAGGGATTGCCACGCACCCCGGGGTGAACTGGCTCAGGTTCACCAGCACGAGCAGAGCTGCTGCTGCTGTCGAGGTTGGATCCTGCCGGGTGCCTGCACCATCGCCCGGAGCAGATCCCAGCATGCCAGGGAGTAAAACCAAGCAAGAGGAGTACCCAGGCCTAAATCACTGACATAAGTGAAGTTTTCCCGTGCTCCCTTCCCTGATTTCTTGCCAAAAAAAAATCCCCATTTCCCTGGGCTGACACAGATTACACATCAGTCGGTTTTGCTCTTGGTTTGCTCGGTGAAACATCAGTGTGTTATTGAGAACAGCAGGGACGCCTTCATGTCTTTTAATGGTGAGGAGCATGTCTCCACCACCTTTTAAACCCAGAAGAATCCCCAAAAAGCTCAAGGCAGCTTTGGGACTGGTCAAGGCGTGCACTGAGCCGTGGTGCTGCTGCAGAGCCTGGGATCCCGCTGGCTTTGGGGCGTTTCTGACAGCCAGTGCCCCCGGCCGAGCTGTCCACGTCTCAGGTGCCCAGCTAATGCAATGTGACAGTAAGTGCTGCTGCAAACAGCAGCAGCTTTGGGGAGGGGCAGCTGCGTCCCCTGGCTGCGTGGGGACACGTAGGGTGAGGCAAGAGGGCTCTTCAATGAGTTAAAGGTTTGCTGTTGCCTCGCCATCCCATCCATAGAGCAGCTTTGTCCCTTCAGGGTCTGGGCACAGCCGAATCCTGAGAGAGGCCAGAGACAAGCAGCCACTGATGGTCCCAGCTCAGCCTTGGGCACTGGGACTTGCCTCTCCCTGGGCTCCCAAAGCTCTGGGTTGGCATCAGTGCCAGAAATTATCCAGGGCATGGGGTGCCTTGGGTGTCCCATGGCCATTGCCAAGGCTGCTGTCACTATCCACTCTCTTTCAGGTGTGCAGTACTTACAAGACAGTCCCGTGCCGAGCACTGGGGATGGTGCTCAGGTAGGAACTCTTGATCCTCCTCTCCACTCTCCAGAGGGATCTGGTCATCACAGCACTGAAAATGCTCCAAAAAAAGGAAATAAATACCCTGCTGAGTGCATTGGGACTGTCTTGGATGCTTTTCTCCCCACGAGCTCAGCCTTGCCAGTATCTGCTGTCCATGAGGTGGCTTTTCCCTGTATTCCATGTATGGGTGAAATGTCATGGATGGTACTAAAAGGGAGCCAGGCAGGGTCCCTGGGCCTGAGTTGAGGCTCAGCTGCATCCCCAGGTACGTGGACGGCCGAGTCTTTGTCACCAAGGTGCTCCCCGAGAGCCAGGCAGAGGTGGACAATGTGGTGCTGGCCGGTGACATCCTCGATGAGATCAATGGCTGCTCACTGAGATACGCCTCCCCTGGGCAGGTGGGTGGGGACAGAGGGCTGGGGTGTCCCCCTCTTCTGCCCCCTGCTCCCCTCTGCTCCTTCCTCCCTCTAGGCGGGGGCTGTGCTGCAGAGGCTGAAGGGGCAACCGCTCACCTTCCGCCTGCTCCGGTGGCGGTGGCACGACGGGACGGTCTTTGAGCCACTGCTGCCCTACCTGAAGGCCCTGAAGGAGAAGGAGCCCCACTTCCAGCTCCAGCGCAGCCCCCGGCACAGGGGCGAGGGGGAGCCACGGCAGCTGCAGGATGGCAGGTGGGTCTGAGCCATGGGCAACCCCCAGGCTGGGCTGAGGGTCCTGGCACCGGGGTAGCCCTGTGCCCACACTGTCCCTGATCTCTGCTCAAGGCTGTGGGGTCAAAACTGCCCCCATGGCCTGGAGGTGAGGAGGGGGCTGGGAGCACTGTCCCCTGCAAAGAGCATCAGGAGGGATGTATGGGGTCCTTCCCTGAGCCCTTTTCTCCCCAGGCTGCTCTACAACCTGCAGTACCTGGGCCAGACCAGCACTGGGACGGTGAGGCTGTGGGGCAGAGACCTGCCATGGGGTGAATCATCTCTTCTGGAGTTCTTTTCATGTGTCCAAGGGTTATCCCTTCCTTCCCATTCCGTTTCAGTGTGGTGGCAAAGAGGTGCTGGAGGGGGCAATCCCTGCTGTGCTGGAGAGGGACTTGGCAGCTCGGGTGAGCGACGAGGCTGGGGACGTCCTGGGAAGGGCTCTGTGAGACAGTGCAGGGAAACAGGGTCTCTGCCATGGATATTTTTCCTGCCAGCTCCAGGTTCACTTGCTCGGCTGAATATTTGCCACCCCATCACCCCCTGTGGGTTTTTTTCAGGCCAGAAGCATCTCGGCAGCCAGGATAGGAAAGGGCATTAAGGAAAAAAATGCTACCACATGCAGGAAAGCACTTGGAAAACTCTGAGAAGACTAAGCCTGATTCTGGGGGGTGCTTTAGGGCTCAGGTCACTGTTGTTTGAGCCTCTGGGGGTTGTTTGTGAAAAGATTGAAGTGTGGAAGCACTGGGTGGTGGGAAAAAAGGGCAGAAGAGAGAAAACTTGGAAAAGCTGAGGTCGACTGTGCTTCATCACCTCTGCATTTGGATAATCTCTCGTGAGTGTCCGATTAAACACAGAGCTCAGGGCTCTGCGGATCGGGGCTTCTTCCTCCTCATCCCCCCTGCAGGATGTTTTACTCGATGTGAAGGAGGCAGAAGTCCTTGTGCAGGAGAAGGCTTCTTCTAAGGTGAGTGAGTGACATCCAAGCTCTGGGAATCTGGTGGCATGGGGAGCCCAGCCGGAGGGGTCCTGGGGACAGTATAAACCAGGAACGGGGCCGACAGGGACTGAGCACAGCCCCAAACACTGGCCCCTTCTTGTCCCCTGCCCAGCTCCTGTGCTGCCATCCCTACCCCTCCATCTCCTGCGTGGGACGCTGCACACGGAGCCCCAGGATCTTTGCCTTCTGTGTGGTGTGAGCGCTGCCTGTGGGCTCTGGGAGGGGGAACAGAGGGATGTGGGTCTGGGAAAATAAGCGAGCGAGCTCCAGAGCAGCCGCAGCGTCCCCGGTGCAGCTGAGGGCAGGGCTGGGCTCAGAGCTCTGACGGATAATGGACGTGTTTCCATTTTTAGCTCTTCCCCCGAGAGCCCTGATGGGAGCACGTTCGACTGCCTGGTGTTTGCATCCAGTTCTGAGCAAGAATGCGAGGAAATCATCGGGAGAATCGGTAAGGGAAGGGTTTATGGCTTCAGCTGCCATCAGTCACAGCGTGGAATACCAGGAATTCTGTTTTGGTCCACCACATGCAGGATCTGACTTAGCAACCTAAACAAAAGGAATTAAGATGAAGAGATACTTTGATATTTTTCTGGTGTGAGGGATTTTTTTAAGGACCACTAGACAATGATGTTATTTTTAGAAACAGCTTTGAGGCATACCCAGATGCTTCATTGTTTCCAGTAAGGACTTGGGAGGAAATACCATTTTCAAGGGATTTTATTTTAAACATACTTTTCTTGCAGGAGCTGAGGTGGCTACTGCAGCTCAGCACCAAACCAAGCATTCACAAACAAATCCCATTACTTGGAATTTTTCATTTTCAATTGGCCTGAATGCAAGCTGTGTCAATCTTCTGAATTACATGGGCTACTGAGGATCCCCAGAGTTCCCATGGGGATATTCTTGGCACGCAGTGTTCCTGGAGAGAACCACCCAGCTGATTGACCTGAGATCACTGAGCTTCACCTAAAGTTTAAGCTGGCGCTTAACTTTGGGTCTAAATTGTGAACTTAATTACTTCGTATCAAAGGAATCTTTTCCCCTACAGCTTTAGCAAGGGGAATAGGAAAATTCTTGTTTAAAACCTATCATTTCAGAACAGGATTGTGGCAGGATACTGCTGTGAGCCAGGGGCTGGGTTTGCTCTGAGTGCTCTTGGTCCAGCATGGGACAGGGAGGCGAGGAGGAGGTTGTGTACGGTGGGTAAGGAGTGCCTGTTCCTCCAGCTGCAGGATTCAAGCACACGGAGTGGCTTGTCTGAGGGAGAAGCAGGCCCTGGCTCCCAGAGCAAGTTGGGATGGTTTTCATATTCTTCCTCACCATCATGGGCAGCCAGCTGATCTACCTGAGTCTGGTTAGAACTGCTGCTACTCTTCCCCCAGAACACCACAGCATTTCCATTGGAATAAATCAAGCCAGGCTGGCTCAACCACGTCCCTGCGCTGCTCTCTGTGACAACTCCAGCCTTACTCGTAGAGCCTGTTCTGGCAGCTGAGCAGCCTTGCCCTCCAACTTCAGTGTTAATTACCTGTAGTTCAGGTGCAGTCTGAGCACTTTCCTCCACCACAGCCCGGCAGGGTCTGGCAGCTGAGGAACCCAACCTGCCTTAGCCAAGCCTAGAGCAAAGGCTTGAGTATCCCACTCCATCCAAAGTCTGGATAGGAAACGAGAATCCCATAGAGCACGAAGCTGCGTGCTCAGCAGCCCCTCTGCTCCCGGGGTGTATAATCAGCTGTTCCCCTTGCAGATCTGGGCCTGGCACAGCCCAATCCCACGGGAATGCTCCCCACACACCTTGGCAGCAGCACTGCCCAGGAACAGCCAAGTGGTTTTGCTTGAGCCAGACCAATCACAATTCCAATATAAATTGTCCTTGCACCCACTGGAACAGAGGAAAGAACTCAAGAGCTGAGTTTGTGCCCCGATTAGAGAAAAGCCCCCCAAAAAGCCACTGCAGCCTCCACAGCTGTAGGGCTCCACTCTCACTGGCCACAGCGAGGACTCAAGCTGCACAGAATCTCCAAAAATACTCCACAACTTCTCCATTCTGTTGCCAGCCAAGGTTCAATTGTCACAGCAGCAGCCCAGGATTACAGCAATCTGTAGGAGGAGGCAGAAGCTTCTTCAAGCCCATTCAAACCAAATGACAAAGACTCCTCAGATGTGAATGTAAAACATTTAATTTAAAAATGTTGACACTACAATATATAAAATAGCTATTATAAATGCACATAGTGTATTCTATAGCTGCCAGGTTTACGTTTTTAGGAAACTGTAAGTTACACTGTGGTTAAGACTTGTAGTTTCACCCTCTGAAGGAAGTCCACATTTGATCACAGTGATGCATGGTCAGACTAACAGCCCCAATTGTTAAACACTTGGATCAAGTCATAACCAGTTTTATTGCAAAAGGACCCTGTACACATTTATATCAATTCTAGTACCTTACAAGTTTATCTACCCAACAAGTCATTAACATACAGAAACATGCATGAGAAGCAAGAAAGAACACCCATCCCTTCTGCATATTAGCAACTTGTCACTCCTGAGCCCGAGGCTCAACATCACTGAGGTTTATGTGAACAGTCACTTTTAGCATTCATCCTGAGTGAAAGATGGAATGACTTAAGTACAAATGCAACATATTATAAACAATTTCTTACAAAAAAAGTCACAAATTAAAACCAAAGTATTTTACAGAATTAACTACAAAACACCATAAAAACAGCCTTCACTTAAGCCCTCTCTCCCCGTATCCTGCGAGCCAACTGGATATCTTTGGGCATGATGGTAACTCTCTTGGCATGGATGGCACACAGGTTTGTGTCTTCAAACAGACCCACCAGATATGCCTCGCTGGCCTCCTGTTTCAAGAGCACAAGAAAAAATGTTGTTAGAAACCCTCGGCGCACCTCCCCCAGCGCCGCGGCCCAGCTGGCCCTCAGCAGTACCTGCAGCGCACCGATGGCCGCACTCTGGAACCTCAAGTCTGTTTTGAAATCCTGGGCGATTTCCCTGACCAGCCGCTGGAAGGGCAGCTTGCGGATCAGCAGCTCAGTGGATTTCTGATAGCGACGGATCTCACGGAGCGCGACGGTTCCCGGCCTGGATGGAAGAGGGAGGAGAGAGCGGTGAGGCGGGGCAGGGGCTGCAGCAGCCGGGGCCGAGCCGAAGGCCTTACCTATAGCGGTGAGGCTTCTTGACGCCGCCGGTAGAGGGGGCGCTTTTCCGGGCCGCCTTCGTGGCCAGCTGCTTGCGCGGCGCCTTCCCCCCAGTGGACTTGCGGGCGGTCTGCTTTGTACGGGCCATTTTTCCTCACTTACCTACAGAGACAAGCACGCGTGACACGCGGGCCCGGCTCTCCCCGTCACCCCCAGGCCCGACAACACAGCGGCCAATCCCCTCAAGCTCCAAATGCCCCCCCTCCCTCGCCGCGGGCAGGCGGCCAGCGGCCTCCCCCGGGACGGGGAGGAGTAACTGTTACCTCGCCGCCCCCGCCTCGCGGCCTAGCCGCTCCCCTCCCCGGGGAAAGCGGACTGAGTCACACCGCCTCCTCCTTCCTCCCGGGCCGCTCCGGGGGGGAGGGGGAGGTGCAATGGGGGGGATGGGAACCGGCCGTGACTCAGGGCACGTAGGCAAGGCCCGACCTGTCCACCGCGCTCCGGGAGGACCCAAGGCCGCGAACGGCCGCGCAGCATCACCACCCGCTTCAGGACGCGTCCGCTGTCCGGTACTTACCGGTAGGAAGAGAAGGAAGCGCCGGTGCCGGTAGCGCTGCGCGCCGAAGTCTCTACGCTGCAGTGCTGCCTCGACGCACTCCCCAGCCGCGACTCCGATCACTGCGCCTTCCTCGCCGCCGGGACACGAATTTTATAGTGGGGGCGCGCGCGCGGCGCGGTGACGTCACAATGCCTGTAAGCAACGCGCCGCGCTATTGGCCGGGACCTCCGCCGGCGCCGTCGCGTCACCACACACAAAGGCCGTGCTCCGGTTCCCCGGCGCTGATTGGGCGTGCTGCCGGGCGCTGATTGGTTGTTAAAGTAGGCGTCCGATTGGGTGTTGAGGGAGCAGAAGGATCCAATCGGTGGAGGGCGGGTGCTCTGCGCGCTGATTGGACGAAACGGGGCAGGGTTTGGATCCTACCCTTTGTTGCGAAGCTCCACAATGGGAAGTCAANCGGGCCGCGGGGTCCCCTCCGCCTCCGCCCCCTCTCCCCCGGGAGCCGCCGGTGTGCGGCCGCTCGACACCCGCGCTCGGGGTGTCGGTGGGGGCGAGCGGAGGCCCTCGCAAAGGAAAGGGTTCTGGCAGCGCTTCCGGCACTTCTTGCCCGGGTTTTTGTCATTCCAGCTGCCAAGGAAGGGTTGTCACGGGACTTGGATTCGCAGAGAGCAGCAGGGCTGGGATGTGACTGCCCCAAGTCGGAGCCTGACCTTTGGCCCTGGGAAGGGAGCATTCAGGAGTTGGGGCTGAGCCCCTCTACGTTGCCATTCCTCAAATCACACTGACGCTGTGGGTCACCTTCATCCCCAAAGCAAATCACAAAGTTTCATTGCAAGTAGAAATCCAGAATCCATGCTCCCTGTTGGTGCCATCTTAGCATTTATCTTCCTAAGATAAATAATAATTCAATAAGAGACTTGTCTTTTGGGGAAAACTGCTGCCTTAAGTTATACCTTGATTTTTATCGCTATTTTACTGTATTTGCACTGACTGTGGAGGCAGGTCCCTGCCCCCACAGGAAGGCTCCCAGGATCAAGAAGAACAGGTCCCAAATGCCCTGGAGTTGTAGCACGTAGGATATGCAGGGAACACAAACAGACGCTCCTAAAGGCGTCTGTGAGCTTGCCAAAGTGGAGCGCAGCTGGAATCACCCACTCTCCGCATGAGGTTTCGCATCCTCGGCCCCTGGGGTCAGCTCTGGCCTGGTGGGAAGAGCCAGGATGGAGCTTGGCACATCGGGAACGTGTCGGGAGCATGTCCTGCTCATCCGTCTGCTCGGCCACTCAAGCAAACGTGGCACGGTGGTGTGACAGGGTCCATCACGTGTGCCCAGGCTGTTGCTGCCTGAGGGACATCAACTCCCCTGCTTCTGGTCCTCGTTTTCAGGTTCATTTTCATTCTTCTAAAGGAAAATGTTAATTATTTATCAGAGGCAAAAAGCTGTGTATCCATGTAGTGGCTTGGGAGGTGTAGGTAAACACTAAGTTGTTTTGGAAGCTGGAAAGGGAAGAATTCCCCTTTCGCGTGAGTTGCTCAATCATAGGGAAAATAAAATTAGGAACTGGTTCTGGTTGTTACAGAGTTTAATACATTTACTTTGTTACTTTTGAGAACTCACTGAACTGTTACTAATGCCAGGAGGCTGGGTAAAACTTTGTTACCAGGAGTTCAGAGTCCCCTTAATTATTTCCTTCTCCAGTTGTCATAGCAATGTCAACTTGGACTTCTCATTCTGAAGATACTTTAGATTTTTTGCTCTTCAAAACCCTGGAGAAAAGCCAGGTGTCCCCTAGGGTGGAGCAGGGTGAGGGACAGGTATACACACAGAAGCTGAGGAGGCAAACCAGCGCACGTTAGCAAAGGTGGGAATAAATGCACCCTGGGCACATCACCTGGAGTGTCCTCAGCGTTTCCCCATCACTTGGGAGGGTGTGTGTCGAGGTGTGAAACAACTGGAAGAGGAAAGAGTGCCAGCACCAAGTTGTAGAGTAGACATAGGTCACGAGGGATTGGATCCAGTGGCATTGAAATCCCTTTGGACAAAGCGCAGGTTGGTGGTGTTTTCAGTGTGATTCCTCAGTAATTGACTGGGTTTTCCATGAGGTTCATGGCTGACAGTGGCTCTGGGTTGGGTGTATAGGTGTGTGTGGAGATACTCACTGAAACACCTGCACATGCACTGACTGAGGAAAAGCCCTGCTTGACCAGGAGCTGCATAATTCCAGTGCTCCAGCTTCCCATGGAAGGTGGTTCGATGAATAAGAAGGTATTGATATCCTGTGACTTATTCCTGCAAATGCATGGAAATAAGCTACTAAATCACGTCAGGACAAGCCTGCCTGCAGTAGATACTAGATCAGTATAAATAGGAATTTAAAAAGTGATTTGCCTCCCCAAACCAGCTGCAGAGACCAGGCCTATAGTTTATTATTAACGTTGCTCACCCTGTGTGGGCTGGCAGAGGTAAAAAAGGTGTTTGCCTGATAAATGTTGTGCCCTTTCCCACACCGCTGGAGATCCCAGTGCCAGGAGTGGTTCTGTGTGGAGCCCAAGAGATCAAAGTCCTATTAAAAGAAACTCGTATCATTTCCTCCCCTGGGAGAGAAGTTAATTGGCAGAGGAAGTGCTCCACATGGGAATTCGTCCGATTCCTTGGACACAGCTGCTTCGGGGGGGGGTTTCTCCCAGGGGAGGATGGGGAGTCCGTGCTCCGATGTCCCAGCAGCCAGGTGCCATTGGTGTCACCTGCTCCGAGGTAGGTTCTCCATGCGCTCCCTGGGCCTTCCTCCCCTTCCTCCTCCTCCTCGGGCTGCAGCGCTGTTCCCGGGCACTTCCTGCACGGCGTTGTCCCGTGGGTGGGGAGGGCCGTGGAGCGATGAGCGATGCCAGCACTAAAATAACCCTCTGGCCGCGCTCCCGCGTCCACGCTCAGCCCCTGAGGCAGAGGAAGAAGGGGGAGGAAGGAAATGAGGCCGCCTGACACAAATAACTCCCGGCCCCTCACCAGCCCCCTGGACCGGCCTCCCCGGCTCCCGCCCCAGCCGGCCTGGAGGGGTTGGGCCGAGCGGGCTGTGCCGCCCCCGGGGTCGGCTTTTCCCCCGGGGGCTCCGTGCCATCCTGTGGCTCACTCCTCACCCTCAGGGGCTCGGTGTACCCAGGGGCTCTGTGTCCCCCCCAGGGGCTCGATTCCCTCCGGGGGTCGGTGCCGTCCCTGGGCTCGGGGCTTCCCCGACCGCAATCCCACCCCACCACCGGGGGGCGCCCCGGCGCGCCGCCCCCGCCGTCCCACGCACTACAACTCCCGTCGCGCCCCGCGCGAC
>WAAG01058268.1:241280-274007 GCA_013390105.1 Tichodroma muraria | reverse complement strand
CACGGGATGTGAGGACAGCCCCGATCCGCTCCGCGGCGGGTGAGGGGACCCGTCCCTCCCCCGTGGTGTTGGTGGAGCGCCGGGCCCTCTGGTGACACCCCTGCCCGAGGCTGGACGTCTGTCCCGCGGGATGTTAGGGGACCCCTGGATCCCCAGGTGCTTGGGGTGTTGAGGTTTTGGTGAGCTGCCGCCCAGGGCTGTCACTCCTGTCCTCCATCCCCTGAGAGGTCCCTTGGCACCTGTGGAAGGAGGTGTGAGGTGACAGGAGGTCCCCAGGGTGTCAGCCTCGGTGGTTGGTGATGGAGAGGAGCGGGTGGTCCCTCTCAGGGCAGATGTCTTTGGGAATGACACAGGTGTGTGGAGTATCCCCCTTGGAAGGCTTACTCCGAAATTCGGATGAGCGTTTGCCCAGTTCACACTGTGCGGGTGTGATCTGGCTGTGTGAGGAACACCGTGTGTGTGTGTGTGTGTGTGTGTGTGTCACCTCTGTCACTGGAGATACTCCCTTAGGGAACACTTGTTGCTGGAACGTGTCTTTCCTAACCAAAAAGTACTGCTTCACTGCGTTGTCCCAAGGAAACACAACCTGTTGGAGCTGTGTGAAGTTGGCCTGTGATCAGTTGTTGGAGTTGGTGGTGGTGATATTCCCATCCTCTTGTGCAATAGGGATAACGGATTGGGAGCGAGCATTACCTTTGTGAGGTGGGCTGGCGATGGATGGGTATGGCTGGAAATAGGTCATGTGTTCCCTGTCCTTAAAAGAGAAGAGTTTGGAACTGTTCTTTGTGAACAAAATACATGTGCTGAGCCGTTTGTCCTTATCATTTTAGGGTGTTGTCCTACAAATACCTTACAAATACTCATATCTCTCGCTTGTGTCTATGCCCCCACCCAAAGTGAGACGTGTGCTCTCTGTGCTTTTAATTTGCGTTTTCATAAGGTTGGTGGTGGACTTCCCTGTGTCCACACTGTGATACCTGGAATAAAAAGAGCGTTGAAGAATTCACAGGCATGGATCCATACAACCTGTGTGCCTGCTGCTGGGATCACAGGCTACCTGTCACCCCTTTCCTTCAGGCTCTTTGGAATACTATGGCAGAGTGAGGGCTTCCAGGTTTTATTGTCATGGTGAAGATCCTGTCATGATTTAGGGAACTGGCAAGCTACAGTCTCATAGGTTGCTTAGTTTCTGGTGTGGTCTACGAGTTTTGACAGTTTTATGGAGGAAGTGGGCAGGGAAGAGTCTGCTGGGAATGTTGCTGTAGGGAAAAAGAGGGAACAGGAGTTGCCTGTAGAGCTGGAGTGACACCAGTGATGGAGAAGGAATTGGTCAAAAGAAAGAAGGAAAACAAGATGAGGTTGCGAAAGTGAGGACACAGCATAGAGGAAAGTGAAGGTGATAACTTGGCTAAGCATGACTATGGAAATAAGGATGTCAAGTATTAGGAAAAAAGAGGAAAAAAAACTTCAAGAAACGGGAGGAGATTGGGAAGGAGGACGGAAATGGGACAGCGTGGAACAAAGCTGGTGGTGCAATTAGCTTCTTTCCAGAGGGCAAAACTTGTGTTTTGAAGATGGATGCTAAAAATACTTCAGTGAAAACAGTTGCAGAGGAGCTGAATAACCATAAGTGAAAGACGGATTTGGGGGCTGCTGAGTGCTGACAGCGGGATGTGAGCCATCCTTTGGAAGTCTAGGATGTGTACACTGGGTCACATCAGACTGTAAACCTCCTCCTGATAACATATGGGAACTTATTTGGTGGTGGCTCATGTGAACAAGTTGTGTGTTGACAAAATGCAAATATTTTCTTCCTTTTTTTTTTTCCCCTTAAATACGGTTTGTTTCCATAAAATGACATGAAGGTTACAAGTTGTAAACTCAAGTAAGCTTAATTATCTGCATACTTTGCTGTTCCCTGGGGACAGGCAATCTGGTGCTGGGGATCTCTCAGAAAGTTTTGGTTGTATTTGTAAGGAAGTGTTCCAATTTCTATATTAGTGTGAATTTCTAAACTCTTGATATTACTTGCATGAGATTTTTCAGATACTTTGGACCTCTGTTTTTCTGTCAGGAAGCCTTTATGTTCATTTTAGATGTGCAGCAAAAGAAAATGTGGGAAAAATAGAGCTGGTGATGCTCTCTCACACCTTTGTCACTGTTTGTTAGCAGAAGAGGCTGAACTTCCGTGGTTTGTGTCCTCTGGTAGCAGTCGTAGCATGCAGCTGGATATTCCTGGAGACAAGTTGCTGGTAGATGCCAAAATTTGCTGTTTAATTATGGATGGCGTGCTCCTTGCCTGGCGATCTGGTATTCCATTTGTAGAACCCGAGTGAGTAACAAAATACTCCGTGGCTGCTGTTGTGTTCTCCCCGGGTTGCTGGATTAGATGTTCCTGCATGTGGCTGCTTTCTGTGATCCCGCTGCTCCCGTAGCAGGATGAGACCAGTGTATTCCCAGGGACAAAGGGGTGAGACAGCCTTGTTTCTGGGGTTCCTGGAGGCTGGGATCAGCTTGGGGCGATGTGCTCGGCAGGGGCTGGATGGGAAGTGGATTTGGTTTGGGTAGGCTCTGTCAAACCTCAGCTGAGGATTGGTTTTGCAGCGTTTCTCAGCTCTGTCTAGCACGTTATTTCTGCAGGTACCTCTGTCTTTATTGTGTGTCTACACATGTGGGTAGAGCTTGAGTTGCAAGAAACTGAAAGCAAGTGCTCAGTCACTGGAGCTGTAGGTACGGAGTGCTCTGGGGTAGTTTTGTTTTGGTACGGTTCCTCCGTTCAGCTGCTGGCAGCGTGGTTGGTTTCAGTCAGACTTGATGCCTTAATTGTGAATTGTAAAGATTGTTTCCACTGCTTGGGTGTTTATTGATCTGGCAGAATTTAGATAAGTGAAAGTGGAGCAGCGCTTTGTTCACTGTGCATTCACCTGAAAGTCAGACAGTTTAATAACTCTGCAGGAAAGCAAACGTTCAGGTGGAGATAAATTAACCCATTTAATAAAATCAGAGAGTCCCTTCAGTCGGGTGCATTCAGAGTACACACACTCACAAGTGGAAAACACTCTGATTTAGGTGATAAACTCTTTGGGACACAGATTTGTTTTGAATAACCCAAGTCATTGCTACTCAAGACATTTCTCTTGAGAGTGTCCATCTTAAACATGAGCAGCACCCTTGGAAGTGACCTTCAGGATTCTGTGTCCTGACCGGCTGTACCCCCGCTTGAGTTCTGGGTGAGATGTCTGGGAGCACATCCTGTCCTCTTTCGCAGTGCATAAAGATAAGCTTAGTGATTATGCCTTTGCAGCATAAAAGGCAAACCCCTTGTCTTTCCTTTTGCACAAGGAGAGGAATTGTGGGAAATTCCTGAAGAATTAGTACCCTGTAAGTCGTACTGGAGCTGCATCCATGTGGCTGATTGGGCTGTTGTGTAGTTGTTGCTGGCTTGTGCTCACCCAAGCTTTGTCTTGCAACCATTTAGGCATGGAAGGACCACAGGGCTTGAATGAAGGACACTGTAAACAGGGATGAAAACGGAGCCGGTGCGATACTTTGGCTATAGCTGAAATCGGAGACATCCTTGTGTCTGCATCGTGCCTTGTCTGGTGGTTTCTTGGCCTTAAATAGGAACTCAGGTTAGGACAGCAATGGAAATACGGGTGAAGAAGAAGTAAAAATACCAAGACCATAGGCGTGCTTATTTAAAGTCTTATTTATCTCAAAATTGTACGTGTGAATTCTTACTCAAAGGCGACAGCACTCGAAAATGCGTCCATAGTAGCAGAGGGTAATCCTTCTCTCCTTATCAGTGGATGGTGTCTTACCAGTGGCAGAGAAAACAGGACATGTCTGATCTCAAAGGTGCAGACTGAGTGCTGTGGGAAGAAAACCAAAAACCAGATGTGTAGCTAACAATTTTTCTGGGTTGCTGTTTGCTCTTCCAGGGCCCATAACATTTGCCTGTATGTTCTGTTAGATTATACGTTTGATTTGCTTCAGTTGGGTGGTCTTCACACCCTACTGCATGAGTTGAGGCTTTGGAAATTGTTTTTAGAAACCTTTTGTGTTCTTTTTAAACCATCATGACTCTTAAAATAACAAACTGATGCCCTAATTCTGCTTTGGTTTTACTGGTGATAGCCCTTAGATCAATAAGCTGATATGGACTTATACAAGTTGCAGGAACTAGCCCTGTTATTTAAACATAAAGCCAAAAAACCTAAAAAGCCACCTCAATAAAACAAAGCACAAAACTAAACAAAGAAAACCAATGTCCTAATAACCCAGAAAACAAAAACAAAAAAAAAGAAACTCAGGTGTTTTTAGGTTTCAGATTTGGTAATACATTTGGAGAAAGCACGGAAGATATATAATAGATTATGTTATTATTGTATTATATACAATGTGAGGTAATAACGCTTAGGAAAGCACAGAGTGAGTCAATACTTCTAAACCTGGGACTTACCAGTGGTCTACCACATCATTACCTGTAAATGTCATCTTATCAGGAAAGTATAAGCTGGTTATTCCTGGTATTTTTTGAGTCTGTGAACTTCACTGAATGCACATCCACTGCCAGCTGTTATTAGGAAGTGTGAATAGTTACAGGAAGTTGGAAATGTAAAGTGCTGGAGTGTGAACAGGAAGAGCTGCCTTCAGAGTATGCTCTCACCACCGAACACATGCTGAAAATAACATTTTAGATTTTATGGTTCTTCAAAGGCCGAGTGTTGAAAGGCTCCAGCTTGAGAGAGGGGCTGGCAAGGGGCATTTGGGCCTGTGCCCCAAATGTGTTGGGGGAAAAAGGAGTTTTTCCCCTGTGCTGAAGTGGGGCTGAACCTCTGGCTTGCTTGCTGCATTCCCACTTCTTGAGTACTTCTATATATCAGTCTGACAGGGAGTTCACATATGGATAACTGCTCTAGAGGTGTCATATCAATATTTTGCAGAGCAAAAATCTTTGTGTACTGCTGTGACATTTTCAGAATTAGTTTTGGTCTGGCAAGGTTTGGTGTTACAAAAATCCAAAACTGTGTGAAAGAGGAGAGGGGTTCAACGGTGCAGAATTGTTTCAATGTGGAAGATGGTTCTTTTATTTTTAATTTAATAAAAATACTATGTTGATAATTATATGTTGCTTCCATTAGCACATAGGATAGTTTTTTGTGGCATGTGAGGCAATATTAAAGTTAATAATTGTTCTAGAAAATCTAGGACTTGGTGATTCTGTGGGTCCCTCCCAATTCCATTTATTCTATGATCCTAAGAATCCCAGAGCTTAGAGTTTCCCATTATATCAGTTTTACTCATTTTGTAAGTTTATGTATTGTCTAGTATTTTTTACATCATGTGGCTTTATTTTAAAGAAAATTCTGTTGGAACTCCAACATTTTATTGTCTTTAAATCTATTCTTCTTCAAGAAAAAGGTTTTACTATCTTCTAGGAGCAGCTGAAACACTCATCCTTCTTGTTCCAAGGGGTCTGACCAGTGTCCTTGGGAAAATCTTCCCACAGTGTGTTCCAGCATCCCTGCCTGGCTGCTTGCAGCATGTCCCTGCCCCTGTGACAGCGTGGCAGGAGAGGATGTGTCAGGACATCAGTTAATCACACTTACTGTGTGGCATATTAGCATGAGCTGTCACTGGGGACTGTGTTAATGCACCCGGCTGAGCCTGGGCAGGGACACAGCCCTTCCGTGGTCCCTGTTAAAGAAGCTGTAATTTCCAAGAGTGGAGTAAAATAAAGAGGCAATAATATCTTTAATTGGTGTGTTGAGGCTCGTGAGAACCTGCTTGTCGGGACATGAAGAGCCATGCTCACTTTCAGAGGATGCTGAGGAGAGGGTTTGTTCCTTCCATTAACTTTCTGCTTTTAAAAACTTCATAAATCTGTTTGAAAGCAGCAGAAATAGGCTGAAAGAGATGGTGAGAAGTTACCAGGTCCCTTTGCCCAAGAGTCATCTACATCATTTTAGGGAAGATTTTTTTTTGGTCTAATTGTCATTGATTCTTAATTTTGTGTCAGTTTCCACTTTAAACTGGATTTTGGTGAAATGGTGAATTATAAGAGGGAGTAAATCACAGCAGTTTCTATCTTATAAAGAATTTATGTACGCTATAAACTTTCTGTAACATTCAGCACATCACTTGCAAATCAGGTACAGAGCTGTTGCTGAAAGCTGTGTGTGCACAGAGCCAGCAATTCCCCCCCCCAGTGTCCTAAATTAATGGGTGGTCACGTGCCAGCAGGCTGTGGAGCAAGTACTATTTCTTAGCTACCTTTTCCCCCTCTAATTTATTGAGAGAGTTTGTCTTTTATATCAGGGCATCAAAAATACGGAGCCTCAGCAGAAGGGTGCATAGGGCGGTGCTAAAGGCTTGTACCTTCCCAAACTCCTCCTAGTGATGACAGCCAATTTAGATGCTTGTGATGATTTTCTCAGCAATCTCTTGTCTTGTGTATTTTGATCAGTGCTTGATGCAGTTAATACCAGCTTGACATTTGAAGTATCAGTTGGAATGAATGTTCCCTTGAAATGAATACCAACAATTCCTTCTCTCATTAGCTCTGGTGCAGACTGGCTTCTGACTCACAGACCCTCACCCTGCTGTAGTGTTCATTCAGGTTTAGGAGGTGATTGTTACAACAAGGAAAGTTCTAGGTTTTATTTGAAAGAAATATTTTAAGCAATTTTAAGCACTAAAGTGCGGTGATGGCAATAACAGAGCCAGATCACTGAAATGCTCAATACTGTCATCATTCTTCTGTCTTGTTAGAAGTCATTTAATTGAATGAAGTTGTCAGAACAGTAGTAGAGAAGAAATTTGCACTGAATTTGTGGTCAAACAAGAAAAATCTCATACCATCTCTAGCGATCTGTTGATCAAAATGGCAAATCCATTTTGGGGGAGATACTGCCTTCCTAAGACTGATGGCACTGTTAAGTGAGCTAAGAAATTAAGGTGGGATGGCTTTTTATCATTGTATGCCTAAAATTTGTTTTGATTAATATGCAGTCATGGCCATATGAAAAGGGAATTAGTTTTTTGAAACTATTCTGGATGAACTTGGAACCAGAACTTGGGGGTTGGAACTGGATGATCTCTAAGGTCTTTTCCAACTCAGGCCATTCTATGATTCTACGAATATCTGCAAAAAATGAATTAAAGTCAGTATTATTTGTTATCCTTTGTCTTCAGCATGTCACCACAGCTCAAAAAAGAAGCTATCAGTCCACATCCAGTGTGGTCAGAGGTGATTTTTTTTTTCTTCTCTAAAGTTTTCAATAGCCTGTGAGTTTTCATTGATGGCACTTGACTGTTACTGTCATAGCAGAAATACAAACAGTGGATGCCTGAGGACAGCTGTGCAGCTTTACAGCAACAAAAACCCCTTTTGTTTGCACATGTAAAATATCATGAGAGTGCCACCAGATTTATCAGTGCATTGATTAGTCAAAGTGGGAAGTGAGAAGCTGTGGCATAGCCTGGGGTTTGCCTGCTTTCCCCTTGGAGGAGAGCTAGTGTCAATATGCAGTGGACACCAGAGCATGCAGGACTTTTATTCAGAGGTGTGCCTGCTGTGTGGAGTGTTGAAAGAGTCCACTGGGCCACAGCAGGCACAGATGAAGTCTGATTTGAGTGCTGAGAGGAAAAGAAAATCGATGGAATGGTTGACATTGATTCTTCAAAATCAGCCAGTAAGGGTTGCCTTTTATCTTTGTGCTGGCACACGTGTTATGGATGCAGGTTCATGCTTGTTAGATAATCACCGTGTTTTGTTTCAAACTCACGGAAGAAAATGTCTGTTCACAAAAGAAAGCCTTTCCAAAGAGGCTGCTGCAAATCTGGTTGGTGTTTAACCTGAGAAGAAGCAGATGCTATTTCATTTCCAATGTAGATTGGGCCGGGTGAGAGCACTACAGAGCTGTCATGTCATGTGGAGCTTTGGTTGTCTGGTTTTGGTCCTGTGTAAATACAGCCCTTCAGACAGCTCATGTTCTGTCTTAAAGCTGTTGTGAGTGTGGGGCTGCAGCTGATCTATGAGCTGTCTGTTAAATCATGAGGGTCTTGCCATGGCCAGGAGAGGGGAGGCTACTGTGCTCTGTTTCCAAAGCACCTCTTGTGAGACAAGATGTTGAGGCTTAGCTGGCTAAAAATGCTCATAACAATCTGCAGCTGAAAGCCTGAACTGTGGAATGGCTCGTATGGAAATAATATTTTTCTGAATTGGCCATTATGAATTCTTGCATGTGGGATGTTTTGTTTTAGGGAACTAGCAGAGTGAGTAACACAAGTTTTCAAACAGCCCAGCCCTGTTCCCAGCCTTCCCTGGTGTTTCTACAATTGTAAGCCCTGGGTAGGCTTTGTTAGTGCTTGAATCAGTGGTGAGAGAAGCATAGTGTAGAAAAAACCTTTGCTGGAACCTGGAACTTTAATTTTTACAGCACAGGACATCACGGTGTTATTCAGACTTTAATTTGTTGTACCAAACCTGGTGTGTGTTAACCCCACTTGGGCTCTACCTTTCTGAGGCTATAAACACTAACACTGGGATAAAGAGGCATCATCTATCCCATCCATAAGAGATGGGATAATATAAGTTAATATATGAGTTAATATAAGAGAGAAAACCTACCTGGCTATAAGCTGAATAAATGACCAGAACAGATAAGTCTGGGGATGGATGTTTTTGTGAAGTAATTAGTAGTAAAATATTTAATTGCTCATATTTAAGCATATGTCGATATATTGTGCTGACAACTGAAGCAGGTAGAGACCTTCAGGAGTGTGCAGCTGTCTGGATGCAGTGAGCTCCAGTGTGTTCCCTGCAACAGGCTCAGCCCACGTTACTGAAAAATAATTTCTTCCATATGATCCTGTTCTCATAGACTCAGCACTTATACAGGTGCTATAGGGAAGGATTAATGACAACTAAATAGTTTGCGGAGCAAAAACTAGCCCAGAGAGGGATGATGGTTGTCTCAATTGGAGTGATCCATGTTTGAAAACAGGAAAATGTGCTTTAGGCACAGTCTACATAAACTAATGGTGTCAAATTGCAAATATGTCATTTAAATTTGGGAAAATGGGCTGTGTGTTTAAAACATTGCATGAACTGCCTAAATATTGAGTTAATTTTGAGGTCATGTCTAATACATATTCATTGCCAAGTAATTTGGGAAAAAAAGGATAACTAACTCAAGGAAATGTAAACGTAAGTCAAGGCTTTATGCAGAATTCTGGATATTGGTGAATGGCTTTTAAGGAAATGCCTCTGAAATGTAGTACCATTAAGTGTTTGCCTTTGCGGTTCTTGGGTTGTTTTAATTAAAAAGGTGAAAGCTCTGTGTAAACAAATACTTGTGTTTGAAATGGATTTTATTGGTATGACTTGGTTATATACATTTCATGGTCTGCTGACGCAACAAGTGCCTGCTTTTTAAAGACAGCATGCTGCCAAAAAATGACTCAAATTGCTTTATTTGTTGGGTTTTGAGTGGCACAACTCAAGGGGTGGAAAGCAAAAGGATGCACAGCTCCTGGGAAGTCTGAGCAAGCACCTCTTTCCCGACACCCACGGGCAGGAACGCAGTTGTGACTCGTGGAGCTAGTGTCTTGGCTGCTCACAGATGTGATAAATGTGCGTTTTATCAAGTGAACTCCGGATTGAAAGCCTTGATTTTTGTTTCTCATCAGGACAGAGTGTTGTTGAACTTCTTAGCTGCAGTGTGGCATCTCTCTCCAAACAAAGCCATTTTTGCTATAACTGTGGAAACTGAACAATGTTTTTTGCCTGAAGCTGGTGCAAATCTGTCTTCCCGTGATGGGCCAGTACTGCACAGTAGTGCTTCTCTTGTTTTCTCTTAGTTTTTCAGTGTAGACAAGGCACAACTGTTTGTCTGACTTTTTCCTTCTAACTGAAAAACCTCCTGATGGTTTCTGATAGTTACCAACACGTGTTATTTTTAGCCTGAACTTTTGCAGTCACTCAGTTATCTATGAAGTGTTGGTAATAGAGAATTCATTTGTTGCAGCTGAAATGAATTCGCTGTGTTCTTGTCCAGCCCGTGGTCTCCTTTGAAATCCAGAAATGGAGCTCCAGCAGGGATCAGGTTACTGTTGAATATGACTGCGTGCATTTTGGTGTGTTATCCTCAGTTTTCTGTAATCTGGCAGTTTATATTTGCCTTCTGCAGTACGCTCTGCATTTCCATTTATTTGGAAGTATCCAGCTCAATTTTGCTTGCTAAGTCATTCAGATGTGTACAAAATGGAAGACTTGAGTGCTGCCTACCTATTTCTACAGCAAAAGGTGGGCGAGCAATGGGTTATGGAGGTGAGCAGTTGTCATTTTGACCACTGAGGTACACAATGAGTTAAATGAAGTCTTAAAAGAAGAAACCTCCACAACCAAACAAACCCAGCTCCATGCATCTGTAATAAGTCTCCCCAACTCTCACTTTCTTTATTTGCCCTTAGACTGACATTGTTGTCAAGCTCTAATGGAGGAGGGGAAATCTAACAGCTTTAAAATCACATACTGCTGTCTGCTGTGTGACCTTTTTCCAGTTGATGGTTCAATTTATTTAGGTGATAAAGAAAGCACTGAGACATGTGAGGTCTATCTTCTTGACAGATCTGAGCTTACTGAAACTTTTTCCTCATCCTTTTCTCCTTCCCCACATTCACAGTCAGCCTTTTGTTTTTATAAAGTGATCCATGTATTTTTCTTTGAGATTTAAATGCTTTCTAATCTTTTTGGGTTTTAGAGAACTTGCACCTGGCTGCTGAGGGTGAGAAAAGGCAGATGGACTGATGGTTGTGGAGATGTCCTGAGAGGTGTTTGTCTTTTGTGCCAAGTGGTGCGTGGTGTATGCAAAAAGCCTGATGTGTGAAGTGTGAGGGCTTGGTCAGGTCTATGAGGTTATTTTTCTAAATACCATTAAATGTGGTAAAAGGGGAAATATCCAATATTGGTGAGCCACAGTAGCTGATAGACTTCATCTAGTGGGTGAGCATCCCTGCCCATGGCAAGAGGTTGGAAACAGATGATCTTTAAGATCCCTTTCAACCCAAACCATGCCTTGACACAGATTTCTGGTAGAACTTGATGGGAATTTTTCCCCAAAATTATGATTAAAACCTTGAAGATTGCTGCTAAAAATGTTTGTTGTTGTTTTATATTCAACAGTGATTCATGTGAGGCTCTGTTTCAATATTAAATTACATCTGCCAGTCAGTAAAAAATATTTATTGAAACAGACTTGTCTTAACTTGTGCTCTTACTAGAAGGATGCTAAACATTGTGGAGTTGTAAACCATGCTGCTGGTGGTCTGCAGCTGCTGGTTCAGGGATTTGTTCGACTTGTGCCACCCCTAGGAATGAGGAACTACAACTCCCATGAAGTCAGATCGTTTCACATCTTTCCTCCCAAGTTCCAAGAAATCTTGAGAGTTGAAGGTTCTGTTTTCTGTCAGGAAGCTTTGCATTGAAATGCCAGCGTTTCCTAAGCCATTGTGTGAGTGCTGGTATCAAACTCTCCAAATTATTATAGAACATTCCTATTGTTTAACTCTCTGTTTTTATCTCGCTTCTTCTGAAACATCTCCCTTGCCCCAAGAGCAAAAACTCCTGAGCAATGTCAGAGCTGCATATCATGTGTTTTCTCCATTAGTAATATGTTAAACGAAAGGTGCATTAGTAGGATTTTTATTGAGTATCCTGTTGGAATAAGTAGATTCTGTCATGCACCACTGACTCATTTCAATTGGAATACCACAGTTCAGTAAATGAAAATAATTGAGTCATGGGTTTCTTACTTAAAGTGTGTCTGATATCATCTTTTGCAATAAAATTTTATGAGGGTGAAATGAATTTAGGGAGCTGATTTAATATGGACAGCTCTTTTCCTCTTGTGTTGGGGTGGCTCTCTGAGCTTAAGAAGAAAATAGCAGTTTTGATAATATTCCTAAAAGATAAGCATTATTATATTAGGAATATCAGTATCTATAGTTAGATATTTTTTCCTGGGTTTTGCTGTGTACTGAGCAGACAGTCTGTTGGATAACCACACCCCGGTTTGCTTCAGATAATTTTATCTGTGTTACCTCAAACCACTAATTTAAATTTTTAAGTGAAGCTGGTGGATTATATATATTTTATATATATATATATATATAAGGTTATTTGGTTGCTTGTTTTTGTTTTTTTTAAAATCTTTCCTAACCTGAATTAGGAAAACTTTCTCCGTCCTGCTGTCTGGACAGATCAGTGCCACTCAGAGCTTCCAGAGGAGGAAAGCTGATGAGCAGCTGAGAGCAGTGACATCTCAGTCAGACTGCATTTTTCAGGAAGCGTGTGAACTGGGACCACCTGAGACTTTATGGAGAGGTCCATGGCCTCATGCAGTCCTGTCTGAAACAGCAGGACATGACTGATATAAAAATGCCAACAAATGTCCCCAGCATTCCCATGTACTTTTGTGCCAGTGAAATGGCATTTTTGCCAGTGTAATACTTTGAGAGAAGGCACACTTGACTAAAATAAATGGTAATGGCAGAAGAACATTTTCTCCGTGATATCTGAAATCTTATCAGGAATGTAAGACTTGGTTTGAAGAAAAAAAAAAAAAAACAAAAACAAAAAAATACCCCTAAACCAAAACCCAAGACAAAACACACAACCTAAAAAATTAATTTGTAGATTTCTTGTTAGATTTGCCTCTGGGGGCTCCTCTGGTTGGTGGCTGAGAATCTCTATACAGCCCTGAACTAGTAATTTCTAATATTAATGCTAATAACAAAATGAAGTGCCCACACCAGGCTGGACTTTACAGAAACAGCCCAGGTGTGGGCTGCCTTCTCTGGGTTGGTTTGTTGTGACCCAGGAGCAGCTGTGGGGAGGGAGCCTCGGTGGCAGTGGCCATGCCCTGAGTAAAATGCCTGCTGTAAAAGCTGCTCGTAGTTGACACTGGTGTGACAACCAGACAAGCAGTGCTGCAGCAGCCCCTCAGCACAGGCCCTTCCCCAGGTGCCACAGCACAGGGGTGGAGACACTCCCTGCCCGTGTGTGCAACGTAGATGATGGTGGTGTTAGATCTCACTCCTGCCCTACATCTGCAGACCGTGTCCTAGTCTGCATTGGCCACACTGTAATGGTTATATTGTCTAATGGTTTTCTCTCTGGTGTCATTCTGCTGCAGAATGTTCAGGTCCTGTTTGTGAGCCTCTCTTTGGGCCCGAGAGGAATTTTGGCAGAAAGGGGGTTGACCTGGAAGAGTAAGAAGGGCTGCAAAGGAGAGGAGCTCTTCTTGGGACGTGCATGAAGATCTCAAACAGTGCAAGGGGTGTTGGAAGCAAAGAGAGCCTGGGTTTGCATCACAGAAGCCACAAGAGTTTTGAGGAGTTGGTTTTAATCTTTTCATTTCCTTGCTCCTTGGTATTGTTTCTCTCCCTGATCTTTCTGATCCCTCTGTTACAAAGCAGAGACTGTCTTGGCATCAGTGTGCATCTTCCAGTGATTTCTGGGAGCTTTGGGTTAAGGCTTTTATGAGGAATTTGGAGCTCAACTATGCATTACCAGCAGATTTTCCTGAATTGAGCTCACTCCGCTGCATGTGTGACTTGGGTCAAATTTGACAGGAAGCTGCAGCCCTGGAAGCAGCATGGGTGCAGGAATCCTCTCGTACCGAGCTGCTTGAGCACACCAGTGTGAACCAGAAAAGCTGCAGAAAAACAAGAGATCTCTGCACTAGGAGGCAAGGAGGGGACCAGGACACGGCTACAATTGTGGAGGATAGAAATGAAACTTCTAGGTTAAAAATTCTTCTTGGCTTCTTGCTTTGTGTTTTTTTCCTCCTCCTTTCTAGGTCTGAAGTTTTTTCTTCTTCCTCCGCTGCGCTCATCTTTTTCCCTGCAGCTGCCAGAGCAGGTTTGTGCTCCATTCCTCCAGGGCAGAGGGGGAACTCCTGTAATTTCAAGCTGCAGAGGTAAACACTTGCTACCCTGCCCTGGAGACTCGAGCTGCTACTGGCAATTAAAGACAGTAAGCAGCTCCTCACTAGTGTAAATAGTTGCAGAATAATCACTGCCCCTTGCCTCATCCCAGAGGAAGTGGAATTTCAGCAAAGTAGCATTGAGATTTTCCTAATGATTTGCTGCTCCCGTTGGTCTCTGGGAGTTCCTAAAACTACTCCAAGAACCTCTCCTCTTGTCTTCCTAGGGAAAAAGCTTTCATTTCCAGCAGCGTCCATCCTGTTTGACAGTAAGTTCAGCTCAGCCTGGGGACTTTGATCTGCATTGTTCTGGCCAGTCTTGTCCTATTTGTTTAGAATTGCATTCATCCTTGTTTACTAGGGCTCATAAATGATAACATTTCCTTCAGGAATCTGGGTGTTGCTGTTGATGTTAATGTTGTATCAGAAGACAGTGCTATGTGCTTTCCACTTTTTAAAAATTATGTAGGTATGAAAATACATATTCTTACATTTATTTATTTTTTTTTTTTACGAAAGAAATATGGAAGTAGCTCCAGTATAAAATAGGGGTAATAATTCTTCTGCCCCTCAAGTGAGGGCTGTAGAGTTTCCTGAGAGGAGTTGAGAAATGCAAGTTATCGTTGCTGGATTTCCTCTTCCTGTACAGACACAGCGTTTGGCTGACATGCTGTGAAATGTGTACCAGTCATCAACATGTTTTCATCTTTGAGGGTCGTTCTGAAATTCATTTTTTCAGCTGTTCTGGAAAAAAAAAAATTAGAGAGACAATTGACACCAGAAGGATCTGTCATGACAGTGTTCTCTGCATTTTGTTCAGAGCCTTTGCAAAGAGGCTCCTGAAATATTAATGGCTTTCTGCTTTGTGAGACATCACATTGTGGTGGTGCAGGCTCTGTATCCTCTCTGTGTTCCCAAAACACACGTGGTTTAGAGGCCTTCTATATATTTTAATACAAAGTGGCTGGTTGAGTGGTCCGTGTTCTCCCAGAGGAGCCAAAACTCACTTCATGGATCAAGAAAATAGAGGGCTGTAAGGCAATTTACCATTCAGGCTATTGTGGAGGAGGGTGATTTAAAACGTTGTAGTGGCTCAGAAAAAAGGAAAACCCAAAGCAATGATTGAAAGGCTTGAAATGATGGAGTTAGTGTGACAACTCTCCTTCCCTCAGCTGTGTCTGTTTGCAGAGGTGACTGTGCACAGTTAATGTCTGTGGAGCTCAGTGGTGCCTGTTTGCAGGAGTTGCTTTGAAATTAAGAGTGAGACATCATTTATTTAATAGAGACCATTAAAGAATGACTTTCTGATGAAGCAAGTTAGGTGTTAAACACTTTTCAGGTGAACTATTTACTTATGTAATTATCTCTCTTAATAATTTATTGTTAACATTACAATAAATGTTTCTCCAGGGAGTTTAGCCAATCATGAAATGCAATTAATTTTCAAATACTCTTCAGCAACAATTGAGACACTAGAGACCGAAATCCCTTGTCAGTGTGTACATTTTTAAACTTCCCTGCTGAAGGGAAGCAGCTTCAGCTCAGCTGATTGTGGAGTTGTTAAACTTTTGATTTTTAAATGTTTCATTTGGGCCTATCACAAGTGTGGAGTGCTGGGCTCGATACCCAGGTTGTGTAAGCCTGGTATCTCCCCTTAGTTACCAGAGCACTGAGGAGATTCAGGATGCTGTTTTTGAGCTTAAGCCCAGCACTGGGTGAGGATGGAGGAGGTAAAATGCTCTTGGTTTCTGTCTGGGATTCCGACTGCTGTGTGATACCGGCTGGGGCTCGGAGCCAGCTGTGTTGCTGTTTGTCCATGTGTAAAATGGGAGTAACACAAATCTCGTGTCTCTAAGGTGCACATGGAGATGTGTAAGTGGAAACGACTGGTTGGTGATTGTATCATCTGTGGGCAGCATCATCCAGCTCCAGGTTACTTAATTCACTTTCTAACCAAAATGTTGTTACAGTCACTTTTGTTCCAAGTCTTCCTAATGCGCTGATAAGATAAAATAATCCGTGGAATTCCACTTTCTACAACTACTTGGTCCAACAACTTAGAAAGCTTTTCGAGAATGGATGAATTTACCGCAGCTTTCAGTTTCCAGATGAATTGCTTGTGTGGCTGAAGGGATCTCTGATCAGAGCTGGATTTTTAAATGGGAAAAGGAGCAAAGTGATGTTGTTAGCCCGCACCTATGCCAAGCAGACCTGGTTCTGCAGCTGACTCTGGGTTTTCTGCTGTTAAGCCTTGGGCCCCAGTGCAGATACTGTTCAAGCCACTCTGGATTGCAGGGGCCAGATGGGCTTGGGTAGAGAAGGGCTTATAGCCGGCTGCAGAGGCTTCCAGTCCCGAGTGTTCGCAGATCTCAGGCAGTGGAACCTGCAAATCTCACATATTTAGAGGTTGAAGAAGAGGAAGAGCTTTTATCCTTTCATGCTTGCAGAATCCAGTGTTGGAAAGCTCTTGCCACTGATACTGTCTCTTCATAGCAAACAAATAAGACCACTTCGGTTGAATCTGTGCATTTTCCTGAGGCTTTCTCGTCAGCCAGGGTAAAGAGGAAAGGTGGCTTTATTTACAGATGTTGCTTTCAGAATGAGCCTAGCACTGTGATATTATCTGTAAATACATCTTTGGGCATCAGACATCTTTCTATTTATTTAAAAACAGGAGATAAAGACTGTCTGACATTGGAATGAATTCCTGCACTCCTTTTTGTTGCCTCGGAGTACATACACAGTTTAAAATGAGTCTGAATCTGCTGTTATATCACCCTGTTGCTTCCAGCAGAATACTCGTGTTTTTTTTTTGACCTACAAATCTTGCTCCTCACTGTTTACACTGACCTCTAAACATAAGAGACCAGAATGCTCCGGGTTTTCTGCCGTGTTCCTGAATGTGTCTCTGGGACCGAGCCTGGTGGGATTCGGGTCTGAGCTCCTGGAGCTGTTTGGATGTTCCTTGTAAATACAGGGAAACCCGTGGGTTTCAGCAGCAAGGATTTTGTAAGCACCTACACACAGATCACAGTCAGATCATTATGTTGATCTAAACCATTTTGTAATCCTCTACAATCTGGGTTTAGAGACTGTTATTAGTGTCACAAATAAAAGCTTGTGACTTCTTTAGTTCTCGGGATAAAAGAAGCCATGTACTTTCGGGGAATTACATATTAAAATTAAAGCAACATAAACATGTGGGAGTTTGAGGGTAGTTATCCCGCTTTTCAAGACTGAGCCCTGAATTCATATGATTGCAAGAGAGAAATTGGTTAATTTTTATTTCATAATTGACCATGTACTGACAAAGCAGAGCTAAACCAGGAGGACAAGGCATGAAAGAGCCTTCTAAAAATCTTCCTCAGTAACTTGAAGCTTTAAATGTGGCTCAAGGAAGTGTATTCTATTTGGGTTTGGGTTTTTTTCTGTTGGGTTTTTTTTTTTTAACTGAACATTTAGGAAGAATACCTCTTTTTGCCCAGATAGGTCACAGACTTAGAAAGGGATAGAAAGGTACTTAAGCGTTCTATTTTCTCACAAACTGTTTCCTAAGCTCATGAAAAGCCTCTTCAAAACGATCCCTACAGAAAGTGATTTCAGCTCTTGTTACATTCCTGTGTGTGTAATGGATATCTTGCCATTACAAACACCGGCAGCTCCCAGCCTCCATCCTGGGAGGGGGAGCAGGGAGGGTGTGGGAAGGACAGCAGACATCTCTGTGGTGGGCACGGCTCGGGGCTCTGCAGGTGGCTGGACCTTGCACCCCCCAGCGTGCCGGTGCTCACGTCCCGGTTCCCGCAGGTACCTGAAGGAGTTCCGCACGGAGCAGTGCCCGCTCTTCGTGCAGCACAAGTGCACTCAGCACCGGCCCTACACCTGCTTCCACTGGCACTTTGTCAACCAGCGCCGGCGCAGGTCCATCCGCCGCCGCGACGGGACCTTCAACTACAGCCCCGACATTTACTGCACCAAGTATGACGAGACCACGGGAATCTGCCCGGAAGGAGATGAGTGAGTAAAGGCTGCACCCTGCTTTTCAGGCATTAGGCTTTTGGGATCAGGCCAGGTGATGATTCCAGCCGGTTCTTGCAGAGATGAGGCAAGTTAGCAGTAAAGCGGCTTTGTCACGTACGTAACATGAGACCAGATGTAAAATCTGGGATAGCAGCCCGTGTGCTCCAGAGCTCTGCAGTAGAGACAGTACCGAGGGTGACTTAGATGGGAATTCAGCTCTTGGGAGCTCATTGTGCTTGTGAGCCTCAGCATCTTCAGCAAAGCTGAGGTGGGAAAAACAGCTTAATGAGACAGATGAGTTTGGAAACGGTGTTCTCTAAGTCCCTGACTCTCAGCTCTTGCTCACTAGCAGGGTAACTTAGTTTTTCACAGATTGAGGAAAGAGGAGGAACTTTGTCCTCCAGTCTGCCCCCTGAATTATCTGTCCCAGCTTTTTAACTCATATCAGTTTATTTTGTCTTTCTGAAGTTTTAAGAGGCCAGTAGAGAACTGAGAGTCATCCAGAATAAGGCATGAGGAGGAGTTTGGGTTTTTTGGGTGTTCTCCCCCCATGACTGCAGTAGGTTTAACTGGGCCAAAATTGCAAATCTTTCTGCTCTGTGTGTGGCAGACCCCAGCAATTAAGGGGTTAACCCAGTATATAACTTTGTGACAGATATGGGATAGCCATGTGACATATATGGGATAAATAGTGTAGCCAAACTATGGTCAAACATGGAGAGTGTTTTATAGAGAGATGCTGTAAAGAGATGGAATTTCAGATCCCTTTTGTGGTGCCAGTATAAACATACAAAAATGCTATTTATTGGCAAAATTTTTTTATTTTTCAACTCAATTAAGTAAAGTTTTTGTGACTACAGCAGAATGGAATAGTCCCTCAGGCCTGAGGCTTCAGTTTCAATACTTTCTTCTTTGCTAGGAGAGATCTGGAAGGAACTGGAAATGGGATGTTTGTTGGCTTTGGCTTCTGGATCACTGGTTGATACATGGCTCAAACTCAGTGAATGAAAGCCATTGTCATCTAGGAACCTTTGCTTATTTGTATTTTTTACCTTGATGCTGCAATATCTGAACTTCTCCCATTCCATCTTGTTATATTTCTGTTTTATTTCTCAGTGTAGATTGTTTTTTGGCTTAAAAGGGGAAACAAAAGTTAAAATGGTAGTTTTTTAATTGTCCTTCCCTATCCCAGATCCTTGCTCTTTTCCAGATCCCTGGCAGCCACTCATCCAGAATGATAAGGTGCTGCTGGATTAATAATCCAGTTTTCTTTTAGGGAGGGAAACTCTTGCATCCTTTGTAGTGACAGGTTTGGAGGTTCTCTGAAGTGTTGGATGGCACAGCGTAAGAGAAGGGGCAGAGTCAGCAAAGATGGTGTCAGCTTCTCTCAGCAGAGTGTCTTCTGGTAGTTGAATCCCTCACCTGTGTGACTAAACCTTGTCTGTTCCTCCTCTCCTTCCTTCCTCAGGTGTCCCTTCTTGCATAGAACTACTGGAGACACAGAGAGGAGGTATCACTTGCGCTACTACAAAACTGGAATCTGCATCCATGAGACAGACTCCAAGGGAAACTGCACCAAGAATGGAGTCCACTGCGCCTTTGCTCATGGACCCCATGACCTGCGCTCACCCGTGTATGACATCAGGTCAGTAGAGCTTGGGGCTCCTGGGAAAAGGGTAATTTCTGTACCCAAATGAAAAAGATGATGAAAAAGGTAATTTCTGTACGCAAGTGAAAAGTGAGATGATTGAGGGATGGTACTGCTTCAGCCTGAAGTGAAGTGATGGTGAGATATCCCTTCCTAATAAGGCAAATGTAAAAAACCTCCAGGGAGGATTCTCAAAGTGGGGGAAGGGATTGCACTTTGGAATCTGATGGAGGGGGTCAAAACAGTGCGTCTGGAATTCCCAGGGAATGAAGACTTATTTTTATTTCAGTTGCTGTCCAGTTAAAGATGTTCAGGCAAAGCATGCATGGCTGAAATGCACCCACTTAGCAAATACTCCAGTATGTCAGTTTTTATATACATTTATCTGACTCTTCCTCTGCTCAGTCTGTTTGTTCATTTAACTCTGTCCCTGAAGAGAGCTTCAGGCAATGGAAGCTTTACAGAATGGTCAGACAACATCTGAAGGAGGCATCGAGGGTCAGTCTGCAGTCGCTGCCAGCCATGCCATGATAGAGAAAATACTCAGTGAGGAGCCAAGGTGGCAAGGTGGGTGTCACTGAGGGTCTGTGGGGCTGGGAAAGTTTGGTCTTTCTGGAGTGACTGCCCCTGTCCAAAACTTTTCTGTAGTAAATATGGATTGTGGTCATCTCTCTTGACTCATTGGGGTTTTCTTGCAGATACAACATATGTGTTGGGAAATTATAAGACAGAGCAGTGTAAGAAACCCCCCCGGCTCTGTCGCCAGGGTTATGCCTGTCCCTACTACCACAATAGCAAAGACAGAAGAAGAAGTCCAAGAAAACACAAATACAGGTACTGTGATCCTGGATATTCTACTTCCCAGCTGTGTTGTGCAGTATATTGGAAATCTGTGGTGCAGGAGGCAGGATTTTGACCACTGGATAGTTGTTTTTAGTGTATCTCCAAGCCATGTACTGGGAGGTATGATGGACTGTTATTTTTTCCTAGCAGAAAGATAAGAAACTAAACAAGGAATCTTCCTGTGTATAGTAACCAGTACTCTAATAAATGAATTGTTAAATCATGTTACAAGTCTGATTTTATAGCAAAGAAAACCTATGTCTGGCTTTCCCTTACCACATAAACCTCTGCTTTAGAAAGCAGTGCAGGGAAGAGGAAACAAAAGAAAGTTTTAATCCCCATCTAGAAACAAACTCACACAACAGTGTGTTCATGGTAAAGGATTCAGAATCATCAAGCTGCTTGTTGTGTGTGCCTGGTGATGGGGATCATGAGGAGGGACTGTAGCTGGACATGCATTCTTAACCAGCTGCTAAAGGCTCTGCTTTTGAGGCACCAGGGTGTTCTGTCACTCAGCTGTCGCTGGATTTTTCAGCGTGCCGTGTCTCCCTGAACACATTTCATCCAAATTATAGGCCCTCATTTCCTCCAGCACAACAGAGCTTTTGTTGTGGTCTCAGTGGGGCTTTTCCTTAGTTCCTTTTTGAAAAGCATAGGAGCAGACCAGAAAGCCAGGGGTGAGAATACCAGGGATGTTCTTACTTCTCTTCCCCACCCCCAACATTCACAGAAATTTTTGAATTGGCACTGAAATTCCATATTTAAAAAAAATAAACAGGCAGCAATCAAAGGAATGTTAATCTCAACCCTTTAAGGAGAAATAACACCACTAGGGCAGTCTTCAGGCAGCAGCTATGTGCTTTTTGCCCCTCTCTGGGCCCTTTGGGAAGGGAAGAGATGAAAGCTTCTCTGCTGCTCTCCACTCACTCCTATGTTTTCCCCACCCCAGCTGATGTGGCTGTGCTGGTGTTGCTATCTGCTTCCCTCTGCTGTTGTTTGAGGGAATGGTTAAGAGCATAAAGAGCAGGGGAAGTAGGTCACAGCAAAAATTCAGATCTGGGAAAAGGAACTGTTCCTGGCTGGGAGAAAGAAAACAGACTTGCCTTTTCCCCAGTGACCTGACTCAGCCTCTTTTCCACATGGCCACACTATAAACCTGGAAACATACTGCTGTAAGGGTATTATGTATTTTAGGATTAGCCAATTAACTTCTTAGCTTTCTATGAAGGTGCAGTTCCAAAACAGAAACTAGACCCAGTGTCTCTGACACTAATCACATCAGCTGCTAATATTGTTATGCTGGTTGAAGTTGTATTTCGTTTCAAACAGAGAATTAAGCTATGTTTTTTTCATTGGGAAATTGGAAGAAGGGGGAGAAGATGTGATAGCAGCTGGGTGGGAGTTGGGGAAGCAGCAGCCAAGTAAATTGTACAGCTGAGGGTGGGCAGCCAAACCTGCCCCTGACCGAGGAATTGTAATGTCACAGAATGGTTTGGGTTGGAAGGGACCTTAAAAGCTCATCTTGTTCCATCCCCTGCCACGGGCAGGGACACCTTCCCCTATCCCAGGTTGCTCCAGACCCCATCCAGCCTGGCTTTGGACACTTCCAGGGATACTGAGGCAGCCACAGCTTCTCTGGGCAACCTGTGCCAGGGCGTCACCACCCTCACAGGGAAGAACTTCTCCCTTGTATTTAATCTAAAACTATTCTCTTTCCATTTAAAGCCATTGCCCCTTGTCCTGGCATTCCAGGCCCTTGCCCAAAGTCCCTCTCCAGCTCTCCTGGAACCCCTTTAGGCACTGGAAGGGCTCTGAGGTCTCCCTGGAGCCTTCTCTTCTCCAGGCTGAACCCCTCCAGTGCTCCCAGCCTGGCTCCAGAGCAGAGGGACCCTCAGAGCACCTTTTTGGCTCCCTCTGGACTTGCTCCAGCAGGTCCACATCCTTCTGATGTTGGGGGACCCAGAGCTGGATGCACTCCAGGAGTGGATCAGAGGGGGAAAATCACCTCCCTCCACCTGCCCGAAGTAATCAAAGCTCAGAGCACGTCTGTGAGTCTGATCCCTTCTCCTGCTACCTTATTTCCACAGATCTTCGCCGTGTCCCAGTGTGAAACACGGGGACGAGTGGGGAGATCCCAGTAAGTGTGAAAATGGAGACTCCTGCCAGTACTGCCACACTCGCACAGAACAGCAGTTCCATCCAGAGGTACAGTAACCTCCTCGCTCCACTTAGAAAAGCAAAAGCATTCCAGTCTTACAAAGCAAATTATTGTGCCAGATGGGAGAGGATGTGGGCTGCTTGTAGTGTGTCCTGAGAAGCTGCATGTTGGGAGTAAGCTGCAATTCAGCTGCTTGACAGAATAGACTGTATGGGAGGAGGTAAGAAAAGTGGGGGAAAACTCAAGTATAGGAGCAGTCTCAGGTATGGGGGTCCTTTGGAAAGCACAATGTGGGTCTGTATGTGAGCAAGCAGCACCTGTTTCCTTGACTAAGAGTTTGTGGTTCATGTTGATAGCACTAAACACCACCAATCTCTTAGTTGTGAGCATGCCCAGAGTGTTCCAATGTCCTTACAGAAAGTGTAATTAAGACCTTTTCGTAGTCTGCTTCATGTTACAGTGTTGAAAAGCTTTGTGGGGCCCGTATCTGCACAGTAACCATTGTCACCGCCTGTCAAACTGGGGGGAAAGGGAATAATCCATTTGCTACAGTCCTTGTCAATGGTTTGTTATTTTCCTTGCACACATGTGGCTGCAACTTTCTGTGCTGTCATCTGTCAGCTGTTTCCTACCTTTTGCCATTTGTAATGTCCATGGAGCTTCCAGTGAGTCTGAGGGACTTCATGGCAGATGGTGACCTTTGGGTGAGCTGGTGTGTGGTGGGTTGGTCTCTGGGTGAGCTCTAGCTGTCATGGGCACGTTTTGGTGTTTCCAGAACTGCAGTGAGTTTTCCTTTCTTTGAAACAAAGCACTGAATTGCATCTCTTATCTGTGTCCCTACCTTGCTGTCGAATTTCTTCATAGTGCTTCTGTACCTGGTGGTCACTGTTATTTTCTGTTCATTTCTCTTTGGTGTTTTTTTTTGTTTGTTTTTTTTTTCCCCATCCTTAGATCTACAAATCCACCAAATGCAATGATATGCAGCAGTCTGGCAGCTGTCCCCGAGGACCCTTCTGTGCCTTTGCACATGTAGAACGTACGTGCACTACTTCTCTCATCTTTCCTGAATGTTTGAGCTGTGGAAAGCTTCTGACCAAGAGAGTTTAAATGTAGAGCTGCAAAACCAGAGCTTCTGTGAAGGGTTAAACTTTGATTTCTATAAAACTGTGCTGGGGTGGGAGGTGTTGGCAGAGATGGAGGCAGTAGGTGGTCTATAGGACTCAGCCTTTAGCTCTCACTGCACTGTCTCTTGAAGGATCTCCCTCTGTTCCCTCTCTCCTGCTCAGTTTTCTGGGTGTCAGTTCAGGAGGATGGAATTGGAGAAAGCTGCTTCTCTTCTGTACATGGCTGAACTGTACCTAGCTAAATTGCCAAGTGTCCTGTCTTAAAAAGATGAAGATAAAATTGCTGATTGTAGATAATTTATTGTTCCATTAAAAAAGAATGCTATTTTACTCTTTATGAAGTTTCACTTAGAGTTTAAGTCTTTAAGTCAGGTTGGAGAAGAAAAATATGCAGCTTTTTTTTTACTGCTTTATCTCAAATCCTCTTTTCGCAATAGCTCCCTGACTTATAGGGCATTATTTCAATCCTCACTTTAATCAACTGTAAACTAGTGATGCAGTTTTTGTTGAGGAAGTTCTACCTGCAGGTGGTCCTAACATTCATAAATAATGGTTAGTTCCTGTCCTAGGGCTCCTCCTCAGTTGCGTCTCTGCAATCTCACTGCTGAATTTGCAACAATTAGAACAGGTTACTCACTAGATTTGTTCTGATACTGACTCACTACGTGGCCTTGAGAAAATCTCTTTGTTATTTGATTATCCTTTGTAAATGAGGGAATTAGTAATTGCTGCCTTTGACAAGGAATGGGGAGAGTAAATTCCCTACAGGTTGTGCAGTTCCTATTATAGGAAGCCTTGTTGACAAGCAGTAATTATAGCTGGAGCTGTGGGCTGTAATGGCCCAAAACACAGCAGTGCAGCTACACAGTGGGGTCCAGAAAGCTTTAGGAAATGAAATCTTGATAAAGGAACCGTGTTTAGCAAATTTCCTTGGGTATAACATAGTATTTTTGTTTAGAGATGCCTTATTCCTAATAAGATTATTACACTTGATATTATGTTGCTTAGAGTAATGTTCTGTGGCACTTAGGTCATTCCAATTTGGTTATTTCTTGTGCTGTTTTATGGATTTGTATCTTTTAGTCCTTCCTACAAGGTCAACAAGGACAGGCCTGATGCAATTGAAATAACAGGAGTCCATTTATTATATCTGCTCTTAACCTGGGTTTTACTGATTAATAGCAAGAAACCAGCATTTTGAGGATATTGAAATTTAGATGTAGTGTCAGTTCTGTAGTTTTTGTGAAGTTGCTGAGTGTTAGATGTAAATCCTACAAATCTACAGCATCTCTACCTTCCAAACTAACGCTAGTTTGTTTTTGTAATGATTTGTACTGAGCACAGATGGAAACTTTAACTCCCTCAGCTAATTACAATGCACCCATCAACTTTGTGCCAAGCAAAGAAGGAAACTCTGCTTAGTTCAAGAGAGCTGAATGAATAACACACGATTCATCCAGGGAAGATAATTTTGGAGCAGCATTAATGAGCTAAGGAGCAGCACAATGTGTATGTGATGGCAGTAAAAATGTGAGGAATATTAGATTAGCAAATAAGCCAGTAAATTTCTCCTTACTTCTCTATTTATAAGTAGGTGCTTGTGGAGAATTTTTTCTCTCAGGAATATGTGGGTATTCTTGTTCCTAAATGTCTCGTGCTCCGTGGCAATTGCCCAGCTTTGAGTGGTGTTCCCTGTGCTTTGTCTCCTGCAGAGCCCGCGCTCAGTGAAGATTTACAGCAATCCTCGGCCGTGTCCAGCCCCACCCAGGCAGCACCAGTGATGTACATGCCCTCAGCAGCTGGGGACTCTGTTCCAGTCAGCCCTTCCAGTCCACATGCCCCAGACCTTAGCAATGTATGTAGCCCTGTGGAGAAGCCTTGTCCATATTGTACAAATCTGTGTTTCTCTGATTCACTGTTCTTTCTCCCAAGAGAAGTATCCAAAAGCCCAGGGGATATGAGATTTTTCTTTTAGTTCTCAGCTCCACGCTTTTTAGAGCGGTCTGGTTTTTTTGAAACATACATTCAGTGACTTTACTATTGTCCTCTCACCTATAAAAATTCCTGGCCTTCCTTTCTGTGCAGGGTTTGTTGATGTACTTTCAGGAAGGTGGAATGCATCCGCACATGAAGTCCAACTCCTTCCTGTCTGGAGATACATATTGGGCTTAGCTTCCAAGACCTATAATTAAAGGCTGTGAGCCAACAGCCTCTAAAGTACATAACTACAACTTAGTTTGTTTACATATGTAATCTCAGAGCCTTAGCCTGTGCATATTGTGTGTTGCATTATAGGATATCCTTAGTTCCCTCCCTCTTGTACTTCTTGAGATAGCTAAACTCTGGAATATGTTTCAGTAATGCCTCAGATTGTAGGTAGTTAGTTTTCCATACCAGAAAGGAGGTATCTAAGTGCTGAACAGATACTCAGAGTCAGATTAGAAACCCATGAAATGCTAGACTACATTTTTACTTAGCTTTTTCTTTTTTTTTTTTTCTTTCCTGTTTGTACTGCACTTGATAAGGTGTGTAACCTTTTCAAATGGTTGGCTGAGATTTTGAGAAGGTACAATGACATGAATTTAACTCATTTGAAACTGGTCAGACTGAGATGAACTCATCTAGGACCTCTGCTTTATTTTATTCCCTCTCTTTGAAAAGAGAAGCTGTATTTGAGCTAACCTGGCAGTTCATATTTGTCCTGAATTGGATTGCAGGTAGAATTCCAAACAGATCTTGAAAAGTCTGGACATAATATTGTTTCTTACTAAATAACACTGGAAAGCAATAAAAACCAAACCCCCTCCATCTTATGAAGGTATCGTTTAAATTCTAGGAAAACTGCAGGGCAGTTGAAGATATATCCTACTTTTAGGCTGTTTAGGTCTTGTTTATCTCAAGCTCTTAGTCTTTTAAACAGTCTTTCCTAATCCTTGGATATGTGCCAAATGGCAACACATGTCTGTCTATGACTTCATCACTCCACAGGGCATCTGCCTGTAGCTTGCAAACAAATATGGCTTTGCTGGTGATCATTTTACATGATGAATTAATCAGAGAAAAAGGTCCCTGTAGCAGCCAGCCTCACGTGGCCTGTTCTGTTTTGTATTTGTACTGTAGGTGTGGAGTAAATCAGGAACTCTGCCAACTAGCCCCACCTCCACCACAGTGAGTAGTTATCTTTGCAACTGTAGGGAAGCGTGGACAGCAGAACGTCTGTATAAAAATAAAATATGAACATTGTAGGCTGCTCCTTTTTGTTTTTTCCTAATGCCAGCCCAGACTGTGCAACATTCAAATCTGTGATGTCTGAAGCGCAGTCGTGCTTGCCAGTGGAGGCAAATAATTTCTTGTCCCAGAGAAATGGGATATTTGCGTTCATCCAGGTGGACACATTCTCTAAAACTCAACTTCCTTTGCTGCTGTCTGTGGCTTCATCTACAGTGCAAAACTAGCCTTGTTGCATGTGATTGTGATCCCTGGTATTAGTCCGAAGAATGGAAGTGTTGGAAATCATTGGGGATTTTTAATGCAGCTGTTGATACCTGACTTGTGTCTATATTAAAATTTTGAGATTTCCAACTGGAAAGCAAAAAATACAGTATTACATATAGCTCAGCTATGCCTGATTGTTGTGACTGGCACAGCACCTTTCCAGGTTCCACACCACTACCCAGAGTCAGACAGGACCCACTGTAGCCTAAGGAAAGAGAGGAGTGTTATGGTCATGTTGGGAACCTGATCAGTCACCTCTGAGGCCTCAGAAAGAGTCAATGTCACTAGAGCTGTAGGTTAGATTTTATTTTATTACAAGACTTTACTCCAAAGTAACAACAATAAAACCGTAGTTGTGGGACTGTGTGAATTCAGTGGAGCTTTTTCCTGTTTTTTGAATGAGTGTTTACTGGAAGCTTGTATGGTTGTGTTGGCTGTCAGTGTAATTGATCTACAAACAGTGACATGATTGAGCACTTCCATGGATGCCTCTCTTTGAGCAGTTCCTGCTGTCTGGCTGTACTTTCCTGACACTTGTTCCCTCTGTTAGATTCTTTGTAGGAACAGCAGTCTTGGAAGTCCATCTAATATATGTGGGTCTCCTCCTGGTGCCATTGGGAAGCCCCACAGCTTGGAGACCATTGGTTTTCCTCCAGACTCAGTCACAGCAGCTGGCAGCTACAAGAAAGCACCGGGGTTTGAGCGAGAAGATCAGGTGGGGGCCGAGTATTTGAAGAGTTTCAAATGCCAGGTTAGTGGGGAATATTGGCTTGAAGAGTTGGGGGGATGAGAAAGAATAAGAAATTGCCCAGTCTAGTTTGAATGGGGCTTTGTTTCTGATGGAACAAAAGTGGGAAAGCGCTGTTCTCGTATGAGCGGTTTCTGGATCTCTGCTCTTGCTTTCAGCCTCCCTTCCAGCCTCTTTCATCTCACATCTGGTCTTGTCTCCCTTGCTGCCATCACACACCCAGATTGTAGAAGTCGAGCTGCTGCTTTTTTTCCTAACCCCTCTCAACTTCTGTCTTGTGTTGACCCTGGGTAGCTTTCCACATCACTTCTTGCTCTTTCTTTTTCCATGTTGAGGTCCTTGCCAAGAGTTGCTGTGTCTTTTGCTGTATTGTCTCATGGAAACTCATCCTTCCTTCTGTCTTCCCGTTCCAAACTCTTACCTTGATCTCCATGACTTGGTCTGTCCTCTATTCACCATTCCTCTGGTGTATTAAACATGTCATGTTAGTTGTCTCTTGCTTCTGTGGCTGTATCATTCTGATCCTTGACTCTCTCTTGTGGCTTCTGTATTAAATTAGAATTCCTCATTCTTATTCGAAGAACCCTCTGAATATTACCCAACCACATCTCTTAATGGCATTCCCCCTTATCCCTTTTGGATATCCCAGTCTTGCCTTGCTGCTTCCTCAGTCTTCTTCCTGGTGTCATGCCTTATTCATGCTGATCCCTAGGCCTGGAACAGTCTCTTTCAGCTCTTTTGCCACACATAAGCTTTTCCACAGGCAGCTTCTTGCTGTGAGTTTCCTTTCTTGATGTAACAATTAATAGTTTCTCTGCACCACCCTTTCAACGTGAGCCCAACCCAGAGCTTGGGTTTTTATTTCAGTTTTTATTTTTCACTGGGTTTGTAATTTTATCTTGATTTAGGGGGAGGGGAATAGCAATTTGTATGAGGAGGTGCCTACAAAAGTATCTCCTATGGGTTCTTTTGGGCAAGAGTATGAAAAGGGGTAAGAATACCAGGTCTGTGTTGCCTGAGAGCAGAGAGGACTAGAAGTGCTGCTTTCAGCCTGACCATGTTTTAACTTTGGTCTGTGACATTAAAGAAGTCAGTCTTAATGAGCCTGTACTGCTGTGAGAAAACTGTGGAAACATCCTGTCCAGACAAGGTCTTGCATAAAGTAGTTGAATTTAGAAGCAGACTCCATGGGTTTTATTTATTTTTATGGCTTTGGGAAAATATGGTCAAGCTTTGCAGTAGGGCCAGTCTTGAGCACTGTTTAGTCTAATTAAAATGATGCAGTGACAAATCCAGATTAAGCTATATGCATGTGTGCTCTCTTATCAATGCTCCCTTTGTCTGGCTTAAGGGGGATGTGCCTTAGGAAACTGCAAATTGATGCAACACGTCTTTGGGGGTAAAGAGCAGAGCATGCTGTGATCCTGGCACTTCTTGCAGGCACAGCAGCTTGTAACAGTTGTTTAGAAACAAAAGGAAAAACATGTCCTCGTTCTCTGTGGCCTCTGCTGCAAAGGAGGAGTGAACCCAGAGCTGAAGGACTGAGAGAACTCCTGTCTGCTGCCAGCAGAGGCAGGGTGCCAAGGAGGCCCTGCTTTGGAGAAAATGGGCAGCAAGCCTAAGCCAAGGAGAAAGGGGATGGAGCATGAATAGGACTTCTAAAAGGAGGGCCAGATGATGAGCATTTGTATCTGAAGTCAGATCTGTGCAACAAAGATACTGTGTTCACATACTGCTTAATTATGTGGCTTTAATTAAGCAAAACCTGTGTTAAATAGGAATAAATAGTTATTAAGGTATAGGCAGAAGTAATCACAGTTGCCTTATGCTAGGCTTCTACAGACAAAATGAGGCGTCTCCTAAGTGTCCTGATTTAATTTTACTTTAATCTATAATTACTTACTTTTTAAATTGTACTGTAATTCCCTTTGGCTGCAGCGAGCACCAGAGATTCTCAAATACCCTGTAAATTAGACCAATAATGAGGCATTTAACTTTGTCAGCTCCTGTATGAAAACGTCAGAGGAGACACTCTGGCTCGGTTCTGCAATGGGCTTCTCATTTTCCCCCTGTAGAATTGGTACAAATAGTTTCTGACTTACTAAAATGAAAAATGCACCTTCTGTCTTAATAGATTCCACATAGTTTATGGTAAGGCTGAGCCAGCAGTTAAAGCTAAAAATACTTTTCCCAAGTCCCACAAGATTTAGCAAGCTGGAAAAATGCTGGCTGAACTGGGAGGACTTGAATACCATGACCAGGAGGTATTCCAAAGTCTTGACACATGGCACAGTGGGTTTGTTCCATGCTGGTCAGAAAACATTTAGTTTCACTCATAATTTATGTCCCTTGTTCTCTTCCCTGACTGTAACAGAGGGAGCTGGAGAACTTCAGCCTGTCCTTTGAATGTCTGTCTTGGTGTGTGCCCTTTCTAATGTTATTCAGAGCTAGAGGAGACTGGCTTAGTGGTGACATTTTGTTTGCTCTATTTTTCCCTTGTGTTATGTGAATTCCAGGCAGCGGGAATTGGGGCTAACTTGGAAATAGGTTCACTTTTCTCCTCCTTGAAGAAAAAAAAGTGCTTCCAATAAGACTTAACTGCAGCAGAGCCAGCTCCCCATGTTGGCAGGAAGCCTCTCAGTGGGGGCATGGCTGTGTGTGTGCCCTCCCCTCAGCTGCTGACGTCTGAGATAGCACATTTTGTGTTCAGATGAGTGTCAAACGGGCAGGGCTGTGCTGGATAATGCAGCAGGAGCCTTATCAGACACTCACAGAGGCACTCACAGGGCGCAGCTCTCGCACACAAGGGAGAGCAAGCCCATCACGGGCTCCCGTGTGGTAAACGTGTTCACAGAAGTGTGAGAGTGTGGTCCCCACTGCAGAAGGATCTTTGTGTCCATCTCCCAACTGCCTGTCTGCCAGGCTTTGACCTCTCCATCTGCCCATGGGCATAGAGCTGAGCAGAGAAAACGATTTAATGAAGTAAAACCAAGGGAGGAGTTCTTCCACTGCTCTTTTGCCTGTGTGGTTATGTCACCCCTCTCCAGCCTTCATTTATCTTTGTCATGAGACTGTTCAGGCCAAGAAGTCAGGGGATATCACTTCAGCTCAGAGGGGTGCCTCATGTGCTGCTGTTGCACATCATGCCTCAGTTTCCTGCAGAGATGGTGCCTGCCTGGATTTGGGATAAAAATCGCGCTTGCTTCATGGCTGGAATATGCCTGTGTTTCACACTGGGGGGGTTGGAGAGTGAGTAAACAAGCAGGGCTGACTCCCAGCACTTTTTTGCTGCCTCTCTGTGCCCAGAGGGTGAGATTGATCTCCCTGTGCCATGTCACGGGAGGAAGGGAGCAAGGCTTGCAGACAGACTGTTACACACTGACAGGCTCCTGAGGCCACTGCCCACCTGAATCCCAGCAGAACTAACTGATGTTAGGAGAGTTGATATCCATTAAGGATATAATGCTGGAAGGACCTTAAGCTGAATTTTTAGCCTGGATAGTGGGATTCTAAATGTATTGGCATTCATGCAGTTTTGCAATTCCAGACAGTCGTGGCCTCACTTGTGTTTTCTACCTTTGAGCTCTTGTGTTAATGGATGAGGGGGGAGGATTTTTTGTAAAGTTAGTTTGATGATGTTGCTTTGAAAATTGGTTAGTTATCACTGTATTTTTCTTTGCAATCCTAGCTGGGAGCTGGAAAGGTTTGAGGGAAAACATAATCTACATACTTTTATTTTCCCCAGACTGAAAAATATTTGCATAATTTAACAGTGCAGTGTTCCTCCCACCATTTCTGACCCTTTCTGAGTGTTAGATGCTAGTAGGGCAGATGAGTTAGTTATAGCAAGGCAAAATAATTTGGTTTTGATCTTGGTTCTTAGGATGTGCTTTGTGCTAGCAGGGGTCTTACAGCAGCATTAAAGGCAAATGTCACTGTGACAGGTCTCTGCGTAACTCTAGGGGTGATGTCTTGGGATACAGAAAGCAAATTACTTGGAATGTTTTCAGTTTGCTGTGCTTTTCCTCTCTCCAAATTCTCCAGTGCCTTGAGCAGCCCAAGAGAGGAATGGACTGTGTTTCCCATGGCCTTTCCAAAGCCAGCAGCCAGCCATTTTTAATTTTGCTAAATAATCCCTCTGCTTATCTTTTGTTTTGTTTTTTTACTGCAGCAAGCAAAAATGAAGTCCCACTCCCTGGAACACAGGACCCAGGAGCAACCTTTGTTACAGCCCAAACAGGTATGGAACTGCTTCCAGGGCTCTGAACCCAGCTCAGGGCTTCCAGCACCACAGAGAAATCTGTGGATCCAGACAGCTCTGCAGGGAGCAAATAACAGTCCAGACACCATTAGAGGTGCTCAGCTGGAGGGATTGCTTTATGAAGATGGGATGATTTGCTGGAGGTGTTATTTGTGAGTAGTTAGATCTGAGTGAATTCAGGGTAGATTCATAGGCCTGGACTGTGCTCCAGAGAGTCTTCAAATTACAGAAAATTGAGCTGGAATGGATCTCTGGAGTCATCTAAGTTCAAGGATTTGGCAAAAGGAATTTAATATCAGGTTCTAAGTCGTGTGCTGAGCTAAGGCTGTGAGTGAGTGATTGTGTGGCCCATGGCTGTGATTGCATGCATCCTGTGGGTCACAGGAGTTAATTCTGGGGCAGCCTGAAAGATATTTAGAATGTGTGTGTGTGTGTGTGG
>WAAG01058268.1:187120-241238 GCA_013390105.1 Tichodroma muraria | reverse complement strand
GTGGGGTGCGGGGGGGGGGACATGGAATGGAGAACAGTCAACAGAAATTAAAGAAAAGCTGTTAATCTCTTCCCCACCCCCAGCCCAGTGGTAGCAATAGCCATCTGTCAGGTTGGAATCAGGCAGGAAACAGGTTTGCTGCTGGCATTTGGCTCGTTCCTGCACGTTTCTGGAGGGGCTGTTCTATAAAGATGTTTTATTTCCTACCTCTTTTGCTTTTCACACTCTTGTTTCAGGACATCCTGGGCATTCTCCCAGTGGGGAGCCCACTGACATCCAGCATCTCCTCTAGTATCACCTCCAGTCTGGCTGCAACCCCCCCGAGCCCCGCCGGCACCAGCAGCATTCCAGGCATGAATGCCAATGCCCTTCCCTTCTATCCAACCAGTGACACCGTTGAGTCTGTCATAGGTAACTTTGCCTTTTTCACTTATGAAGATAGGGCTTCCTCAGCCATGGATGGCCAGGTATGAGACTTGGAATAATGTGGGTGTTCCAGTGACCTCCAGTTTTCTGTGTCTGTCAGTGCTGGCAGATTCCTGAAGCTTGTTCTGTGACTGTGACACATCTGATGTTTCCTGCAGGTCATTTTGGATGAAATTCACCCACGGGACCAACTGAAGGCCTCTGAGCCACTCCCTCAGAATGTCACATGGTGTAAAAGGGCCTTAGTTTTAGCTTTGTCAAAGTGACAAAGAGGTCTTGGACTAGGCAGGAAATCACAGGGGCGTTTTCCACAGTTACAACCCCTCAGTTTTAAATGACAATTTTGTAGCCAGAGCTACCACCAGGTAGAGTGTAAGGACTTTGCCCTTTGTAGAGTAGGACAGAGGCTGTAAGAGAAAGGAAAACAGGAGAGTCTAGAGAGTGGAGTCACTCTTAGATAGGCACAGGCTTTTTGGTCACCTGTTTTTCTTCTTCCTTTTTTTTTCTTTTTTTTCCTTTTTTTAATTAAATGTAACGTTTCTGAGGTGATCTCACTAATTTGTTAAAAATAATAATAGAAATGAGTGGGCATGTGTGGGATGGAATTATATTGATCATCATTAGTGATGAGGCATGTTCAAATAGATATAATAGTTTCAGGCATTAAGAAGCTTTATTTTACCCAATATGTGAACCTCAGAGATGTTTTTCAAGTGTTCCCTTCTCCTGGTATTTCTTTTCCAAGTGGCTTTTCAGGAAAGCAGGGACAAAGCACAAACCAGACCCAGACATGCCATAAGCCAGTGTTCCTGTGTATAAGGGACAGACTTAAAAGAGCAGTTTGGGGAAGACTTATGGGATCTGCTGTTAATTTATCAGATTTTTTGTTTTCGTATACCATTTGTGAATACTTTAAGACAAAAAGAAACAGGTCAGGTTAAAGAACCTGAACTGAAAAGCTGCCCATGACACTTCTGCCAAACCATCTGAGAACAGGATGGAGAGTAGGGCCCTGAGAGGTAGCAAGCACAGGCTCCTCTGCATGTAGGCTCTTTGGGCCATCCTATCTCTTGAAGTTGTTGGTCCTTTATAACATAATTGGTACCTCTGTGTCTGGCAGAGTCTGCCTTGGATGACCTGGACCTGAATGAATTCGGAGTGGCTGCCCTGGAGAAGACATTTGACAGCAGCACAGTGCCCCACACGAGTGGCATCATGATAGGTACATGAAAGCAACAGAGCTTTCTTTATCTTCTGCCAAGCAGTGTTGCCCAGTCACCTCAGTGGAGCCAACCCAACCAAGCTCTAAAACCAGTCCCAAAATTACATTGGTTAAAACAACAATTACAACAAACCCTGAGCATCTTTGAAGTGAGAGCTTACCCTTACTGACTAGCAGAGCTGAGTTGTTGCCATTGGGCCCAGGTGTCTTGGGGATGTTTCTTGAGACTGAATGGGACTTGCCTGAATTTTTTTTTTTTTTACTTTTTTTTTCCCATTTTTTTCCCTTTTTTTTAAATTTTTTTTTCCCTTTTTTTTAAATTTTNNNNTTTTTTTTTTTTTTTGAGTGTGTAAGTGGACTCCAGAAGGCATCTGATGCATTTCAAATCAGGCCAAAGTGTAACAATTTGCATCTTAAGCAGAAAACTCCCTAGCTGTAACAGGAAACTCACTTACCTGGTAGTGCCATCCATCTGTCAGAGTGTCATCATGGTCTGCTGATTTGGTTCCTGTAATGTCTGTCTCATTTTGATACATGGAAGTAGGCTAAGGCCTCTTCTACCTGTCTCTGATGGGTGTCCAGGGGAGAAAGAAACGTCTTGTAACTCTTTTGGAAGTGGTTGTAGTTTCTGGCTACCCCTGCTGTGTAAAGCAGGTGTTTGAACAGGAGCTAACTCTGCTTGTCTGGAGGTTTCCAAGGGAACTGCACTGCCTGGAGCTATATTGAGGTAGGAAAGGACCTGTGGAAAGAATATCACTTCCACTTCCCTGCCAAAGATTGGAGGTTTACTGTCCCTGTCTGCTGCCAGCCCTGCTGCTGCTGCTCCCCACCTGCAGTGCCTTAGGGATCCTCCCCTTCTCCTTCTCTTCACATTAGACCTGGGTGTTACCTGGTGACCTTCTAAAGAGGGACATAGATGAGGAGAGAGCAGGGCTGAGATCTCCCTTAATCTGTGAGTGGCAGGCAGAACCATGTCTGGTGCAAGAGAAGTTGATGTCTTTTGTGGTTAGGCTTTTGCTTATTTGGGATTTTTTGTTACTGATAAAGGGTGTGTGTAACTACAGCTAGTTACTGGTTTTTAGTGGTTGAGATCATGAGCTCACCCAGCATGGTGATCTTCTCACTACAGGTTGTTTGGAAGTATTAAAGGCAGAGGCATATGTTTTAGAAGTGAATTTTTCATGACAAAGTATTTCACCAGATACCAAGTTCATCTTCTCTAGACTGACAGGGACCGAGCTCTGCTCAGAAAACCTTTTGTTCCTTTTGCCACTGAAAGAGTAATCCATTCAATTGTGGAGGGTCTTAACCTATGTGGATCATGGGATGGCAGCTTCAGTGCTTCTCTTAAAGGCTGAGAGGGGAATGAAACCTCAGGAGAAGTGGAGGGAATCCCGAGGGGCTCAGGGAGGAGAAAGGGAACCTGACACCTCCTGCTCTGAACTCCTGCCTGTGCCCACACCTCATGGTCATACATAGCCATCCTCTCTGTGTGTTCTTTGTCCAGGTGGGAGTTTGCTGCAAAGTTCTGCTCCTGTAAATATCCCCGGGTCCCTTGGAAGCTCTGCCTCCTTTCACTCCGCCTCTCCTTCTCCACCGGTCAGCCTCTCATCGCATTTCCTCCATCAGCCCCAGGGACACTTAAGCCAGTCAGAAAACACGTTCCTGGGGACATCAGCTTCTCATGGATCATTAGGTAAATGCACAGTGTGTGTGTCCCATGTACATGCCTGTCTGTGCCATGTAAGTATTTTCTTTTCAGTTGGTTTTAATTTCAATGTGTTATTTCACAGCTGCCATGTATCTCTTCTTCCCATGAGAGCAGCAACGAGACTAGAAGCTGTTTTACCAAAAGTCAACTAATACCTCATGAACAAGGGAGCAATTTCCTCTACTTCCCTTGTTTTTAGGCTGGGAAAAAGGAGCAGATAGGTTAATTGCCTTGCTGTGATGATGCCTTTCAGGGAAAAAGAGCTCTGCCTTTTCCAGCCAGCGGTGCTTTGCTGAGACTTCATATAAAACTCAGAGCTGGGTCCTCATCTTGGCTTAGTTTAGGTAGGGATTGCAGTTTAGGATGCTTGTGGAATGCTTGTGGGTCAGATTGGCTTCTGGGAGCTCTAGAGCAGGCCTGGGGCACTGGAACTTTTTCTCCTGTTTGACACTCTGCACCAGTTCTGCAGTGTGGATTTTCCAAAAAGTCAGTGTTCCAGTTCTGTCTGCTTTGCTCCTTCCCCTCCTCGAGGGTCTTTCTCTGAGGGACTGAAGGAAGAGAAATTACTTCGGAGCTTCAGCTGTATCAGGAAGAACAGGGAATTTAGCAGACAAATCTATTTTATTATCAAGACACAGGATTACCTTGAGAAATAAAACTGGCCTCCAGGCTACAGGGCCACCAGTTCTGCTCATTTCTGTTTGTAACAGTAAATATTAATTCTCTCTATTGATGCTAGACATAAATGCCTCTTAAAATCTGAGATACACTTTAATCTTTAATATTCAGCTTAACCTAATAAAATGATTACATTCTTGTGTAAGCTATTTCTGCATGCACTTATCTGTGTAATTGCATCCCTTGTTTGCACAGCCCAAGCCCATGCTTCCATGCTTGCCATTGCTGCTTGTTTGGCTTTAACAGCTTTTACAATCACTGTAATAAAAGACATCAGAAGCTATCTGTGCTCTTAATTAGGTTGAGGCTGGCTGTTCGTCCCAGTTTTTGTAAGGAAAGGAAAAATTGCTGTTTCAGAAGAAATGCGTTATGTTTATCTTGACTGTGTACTTATACAAATAAAAAGCCAAAAACTGCAGGAAATTCACAAATGCATTTAAATAATTTATTTATAAAAGATATTTTTCCATAAACACAACAAATCCTTTGCTGGGGTTTTGAGAAGATATTTAAATAGTTTCTTAGCAGTTGGCAGTCATCTGTTCCATTTAACTTGGTGAATACACGTAGCATGTCAAGTGTGTAGTTATCACTTATTTGTATTGAAATTGAGTTAAAAATACCTAGTTCTGGGCTGGTTTCCACTGTGCTAGGTGCAAAATATGCAGAGAAGGCTTTCCTGCCCAAAGGGGCTTGATACTTCCAATGTGAAATGAGAACAGCAGATGGAAAGAGGGAGTTAAATTACGAGACCAGCTTGGTCAGCACTGGCAGAATTTGTGGCTTGTCGGCATCCTGCTTAATGCTGGATTCCCATTTAAGAAAACTGAGGTATAAAAAACAAAATGTGAGTTGGGATTCCATTAGAACTTCTTGCTTTCAACTGAGCACCCTTCAGAGCAGCTGAAATGGATCTCTGGTAAGTGGCCTGAGTGGGCAAAGATCCCTTGCTGCTCTGGTGAATGAGTTACTGTGCCTAAGCCCTTGGTGAAGACAAGTTAGTATTTTTCAGCTGTATATCTTGTAACTATTTGTGTCTTGGCTGGGAAGTCAGTGGTGCTGGGATAGACCTCAGTGAGCGGCTGTTGACTCCAGGATTCACTTGCAGGCACAGTTTAGCTGCTGTGAGATCAGAATTATCAATTGCAGCTTGATTTAGGAATGTTCCCAGCCAGTGGTGAGCACCACTGCATCAAAATGACTCCCACATCAAACTGGAGCAAACTGTGTGGGTAAGAGTCCACACTCTGTATCAATATTACCTTTTCCTACTAGTTTTCCCTTGAATGCAAAGTGTGGGTACCTATTTTAAGTGAAAGTTATTGAAAGAATACAAACATTGGACTCTGAAAAAATATCCAGTTTTGTCTACAACTGGAATTCTACTCCTTTATCTTCTAAGCCTTGAATTTCTTCCTGAAAAGAGAGTTTATTTGAACAAGCTAAAATAGGGAAATGACTAATTAGTTTTCTTTGATGCTGCTCACTAGCACAGTGCTAGAACTCTGCAGAGGATGAAGCAGATACAGATACTATTGTCTCTACTTGTTTATAAACAGGATTTTCCAGTTCTGTTCCTTGTGTATGGAAACAGTAATGACTTAGAGCATTTTTGTGTCACTGTTTGGAAGTGAGGCTCCTTTTCTAAGCCCTACACTGAGGAGACAAAAGCAGAAGTTTCTCAGGGTGTAGGGTGGGAGGAAGCATCACCTGGGCTCTGTGAACCAATTCTGGTGACTGTGCTACACTGAAAAGTGGGGAGGTAGAAGCAGGACAGAGGTTCTCCTGAAAGAAGGGGCATTCAAGCTGACAGTCAGCTCTGCTGTAAAAGTGATGCTTCTAAAAGCAGCCTGATTCAAGAGTTGCCTCCACTCAGTGTCTTGGTTCCTCCCTGCATCACTAAAGATGAGACCTAATGATGTGAAATTTCCCTATAAAGTCCCTCTATGGATGGACTCCAGGGGCATGGGGATGAAACTGATTCTTAAGATGAACTTTTTATCCTATTTGCACATTTTTGAATCCTGGATTTCACAGGGTTAGGGAGGAAATGGGGAGATTTCCAGCACCTGTGACATAACCCTCTCTATTTCCCTGTGAAACAGGTTTAAATGGGATGAACAGCAGCATATGGGAACACTTTGCTTCGGGGAGTTTTTCGCCCAGTACCTCACCTGCATTTCTGTCAGGTCCAGGTGCTGCGGAGATGGCACGGCTACGACAAGAACTGGATGAAGCCAACGGCACAATAAAGCAGTGGGAAGAGTCTTGGAAACAAGCCAAGCAGGTACTTGGACGAATCCTGGGATTGGGGAGTGTAAAGGAGTATTGGGTGTCAGCCTTTCCACAGGCTCTTTCTGGACATGGAGGTGATGGACAGAGCTGTAGGTTTTTTACAGGTTCTCAGCATTCTTTCCTTTCCCTTGGAAATCACCAAATCATGGGGCCTGGTGTGTTCAGATGCTGGAAGAGCAAGGCCAGGTGTCTCAACAGATGCCCTGAAGTGTTTGACAATCAGAGCTTTGATCCATGATAATTTGTCAGTATGCAAAGTTCATCCCCTGAACACTGTGAGCCAGATGATAGAACCACAGCCCAAGCAGATGGGATATGTGGAATGAGCAGTGCCTTCAAGTAAGGCTCCAACCTGTTTCAGAATTTGGGAACAGGGCAGATTGGTCAGAACTGGTGTGAAGAGTGTATGGAAATTGATAGTTTTGCCTGGGTTTCTCTTTGGAGACAGACCAAGTTTTCAGACCTCTTCTTTGACCCTCTTTCTTTTAACTTGCAGGCTTGTGATGCTTGGAAAAAGGAGGCAGAGGAAGCAAATGATCGCGCCAACACAGCTAACATGGAATGTGAACTGGCCCGGGAGCAGAGGGAAGCCTTGGAGCTGCAAGTGAAGAAACTGCAGGAGGAGCTGGAGAGGATCCACACCGGCCAGGACCCGCAGTTCCTGCGCTCCTTCTCTGACCTGGAGACGCTCTCGCTCTCGTCACTCTACACCCTGCAGAAACAGCTGCGGGCAAACCTGGAGAAAGTGGACAAGGTGAGTGCCAGGGCCTGGCAGGGCTCTGCCCTCTCTGCTCCTACAGGTCACAGCTTTTCCCCTTTTCTTTAATAGACCCAAAAATCAGAAGCCTATCAGAGCACTTCCAGGTAGACGTAATCAAAGCGAGCCCTAGAAGCTGGAAGACAGCTCCATCTTCTTTGTGCCTGAAGTGCAGAGTTTAATTCAACCAAAATTGCTCAGTTGATCCTAAAGGTCCTGAAAGGCGTCACCCTGTGCTGCTTTAATTTTGCTTCGGGAGATGAACGGGGTAGAGAGCTGCCAGTCCTCCCTGCCCTTCCCCAAGCCACCGAGCCCTTTGCCGCGTGTGTGACGCTGACGCTGTGCCCTGTCCCGCTCTCTTGCAGGCGGTATTTCAGATGCAGTCAGTGAAATGCCTTAAGTGTCAGGAGGAGAACCGGGTGGTGCTGCCGTGCCAACACGCGGTGCTGTGCGAGACGTGCGCTGAGGAGGGCGAGTGCCCCATCTGCCACCCCAACAGGCCCCACTCTCTGCAGTCGTGACCTTCCGAGGATACTCGTTCTGATCATATCCTATAGAACTTTTTAACTTTATACATACGTACATATATATATGTATGTGTATATATATATATGTATATATGTGTGTGGATGGGCGTGGCCGTGCGCGCGTAGGGACGTGCACACGCACGCACATGCACACATGAAAACAGAAAATTAGTTGCAGAGCACTTTTTAATATTTTACATCCCGTATCTAAACTGCCCCCCTCACCCGTGCCCCACTAATTCTAACTCTTGATGAACTTTGAGAGCTGTTTTTAATACAGATCAAAGGGCCATTTGCAAAGAGTCTGTGTTTCTCCTCTTTTCTATTTAGGTGATAACAAATTTTTGACTATTTCCAGAAGGACTTAGAGTGGGCAAGAGGGGCTTCCACGTGCTTTCCAGAGGAAGAGTTGAGATCAAGGGGAGGATCGAGGTGGATTGAAATGACTTGCTCGTGCCTTCGGTCCCCCTGCTCTTTCACTGACCCAGCTTGGTTAAAGCTGTCCTCCCTGATGGAAGCTCTGCCAGGCTCCTGCCTGGAGGGCCTCACACTGCCCATCTCTGAATGTGCAGGAACTTTGTCTGTCATTTAATCAGCAAAGTTCACTTTTTAAATTTTTTTACGCTCTTTGTATATTTGTATGAAAAGAAGAAAAGAGGGGAGAAAAAAATTATATTGGACCTAGAGCAAGCCAAGCCCCAAAATTCAGTGACCAATGTTCACTGCTGATGCAGCCAACATGTTCCAGGTCTGAGCAGCCTTAGAAGTATTGCCCTTGGGTGAGCCAAAGCCCTTTATGAAGGAAATTTGGATGCAGAGGTGAGTTCTCTCCAGGCACCCCTTTGTCTGGTGGCTGTCTAGAGACTTTTTACTGTTTCAGACCAGATGAGTTTTGTTTTAGCCACAGGGACCTGATTTGTAGTCACTGCTGAAGTTCACGAACCAATTCCAGGTAGGCTGAGGACATTTTTGTTGCCTGTGTCAGCAGCTCAAGGGTGGTTTGTGGATTGCTGGCTCCAGAAACCCTTGTGCTGGAGACGTGTGGTGACAGAAATAGTCCAGCAGGACAGAGAAATGCCACCAGCTCAGACCTGCCCAGCAGCTGAGCTCCTGTGACTTTCGTTACCAGCGTGTCCATTGGATTCTTACATCAGGTGGATTGCAGTAACCTGCTGGGATCTCAACCAAAAGGCCACTCTGTTGACTAAACACTTTTATTTTGCACAGGGATGCTCCTGTGCTGCCCCTCTGTGACCTGGAAAAGCACTGGAACCTCCAGCAGCCCACTATTGTAGGAAAACTGAATTTTTACCAGAGCCTCTCAGAAAGCTTCATATTTAATACAAACACATAATTAGGTTTGTTTCCATAATTCCACCTTTCCTCTCCATGGAAGGGGTTAATATGCATTCCCAGATGATCTCTTAAGTGCAGCTCTGTGTAGTTCTTTTTTATGTTTTCCCATTAACTTGTTTTTGGGTTTTTTGGTAAAAATGCTTTTTTTCCATGTGTATTTTATTGTAACTAGCATCAGGTTTTTTAATTTTTTTTAATGGAGAGACACTGTTGAGTGACTATTGTGGCTATGTTGTTTGGTTATAGCCTTTGAATGTCTGTGCCATGAGGCAGCACATCTGCCTTGGTCTGATCTTAAGGAAAGACCTTTTATTAAAATACGTGAACATTTCTCTTTTTTTTTTAGGAAAAATGAAAAATAAAAAAAAAAATTAAAAGTGGGGGGGAGGAGGAGGAAAAAGCCCAATTAAGAAAAAAAAAAATTTACTAAAAAGATTTTTGTAACTAACTTAAATCATAGGAAATAAACTCTTGAATCAGATCTTTAATATTTATAAGCAGCAGAGCTGATCAGCCCATTTTTGGCTATGGTTTGTAACACTTTTTATGAGCGTGGGGGTTTCTCTGCTCCTCTGCCTCCCCGGGGGCTGCTCAGGGGTGATGCTGCCTTTTGCCAACCCTCTTTTTTCCAGATCTGTCCAGCACCAGCTCCGTGATTCCAGCAGAGAATCCCTTCACATGGAACTCCTCCCCTGAGGGCAGCCTGGGCTGTCCCCATGGGGCTTCCAGTCACGGGGTGATGCAGGACTTTGGGGAGGGGTGAGGGGAAAGAGTTGTTTGCCCCCAGTTTCCCTGGGGTACAAGGAAAAATTCCAGGCCAGAGAAAATGTGTTTTTCCCTTTTGAATGAAACAGTTTCTCTGTTTTAAAACTTATACTGAAGGACCAAAGAATTCAGAATTTCACCTGTTTGTGGCCCTTAAAATTTAACTTTCCATTGCCATACTGCACTCATGGCCGAGCAGCCTGAAGGAATTAGCACTAGACCCTTCCCCTGCCCCCACCCCAACTTCTCTCAGCACTCTCTTTGCACAAGCACATAGACTTTCTCACTTTCCTCTGGTTCTTGAAGAAACACTTCCTAAATTTAGGTTTCTATCAATTTGTTTGTTGCTTTAAAAAAAAGGAGAGGACTATTGAAATGTGAATTTATTTTCTTAAGCATCAGATGGAAAAGAGACCTTCATCTTTGCATATTTTGTGAATGTTCTGGTGGGCCATTTAAAGACAATTTCTGAACCAAATGAGGTGGGAGCAGGGGGAAGGAACAGCATTCCTGACCCACTCCAGCAGTTGTTGCTGCCTGCTGCGTGCAGGAAGGACAAACCATAATCACAGCACTGCAGTTGAGGCTTAAGAGTCTGTGATCAGCTTTTGTATGGTGTAAAAAGAGTTGAAATAAACGTGGTGCTAATAAGTGCAGCCCCTGTCACGTACTGTCAGGCTTCCTTCTGAAGCAGGAACTCCCTTTCCAGGACACACAGTAACACAGCAGAGCAGAGGGGGCTTCAAAACGAAATTGGGGTCCACAGGGTTCCTTGGGGAGCAGCCCAGCTGAACAGCCCCGACCACATCTGGGTCCTGCCTCCTCACACAGACTCCTTAGTGGATAATGACATTTGTGGGAGCTTCAGAAGAGCTGACCTTGGTGACTAATTGGGCAGGTCGGAAACTTCCGAGTTGAGAGCTGGGGGCAGGGAGTTGTGGTTGTGTTGTGTAACCACAGCATCCTAAAGATCAATAAATTTTTACGTTATTACGGAAAACCAACCTAGAAGCAGGTGGCTTGGGACAGCAGTAGATCCAGAGCAACAAGCAGAGTCAAAGCTATAGGTGAGAGCCAGGAGCTGAAGGCTTTTAGCATTTTGGGTTACCAGGACCACTTTGAGCTCCTCTCCAGCCTTAGGTGCTGTAGCCATGTGCCTGCTGTGGAACGGGAGGGACCCAGGAAAGGTCTCGGAGCTGGAGGACGTTGCTTAAAGCAGATCCCACCCCTGGGGGGGTCCCTGCAGCCGATCCCCTGCCGAAGGGTTTTACACTTTTGTACATCTCTGAAGCTGAACCTGAGCCACTGGCAAGGCTTGTGCAGCTGAGACAATGAAGAGAATTCCTTACCCTGGGAGGAAGCCTATAACACTGAATGGACTCAGTCATCCCTTGCTGTTCCACCAGCCTCCAAACCTCCTCTCTTCCTCCTTTTCCCCTATCTGAGAAGGAAGAATATTACCAGTGTTTTCCTCCAGAGTTATTATAATCCTTGGAGTGATGGCCAACAGCAAAATAGATGTTACTGATGTAAAACCTAGTATTTTAAAGGTGAAGTATTCCTGCAAAGTAGTGACTGCATTGGAGAGATTTCTGGGGCTTCCCCACTCTGTAGCTTCCAATGTTAAAACAAAATAAATACAGTATACGTTTTAAAAAAATAATAATAATACACACTGCAGTATTTCTGGTGGCAATTCTTGCCCAGTCCCTTCCCTGCTTTCCCCAGGAGGAAGGGCACTGGGCAGAGGCGCCCCTAGTCTGTGTAGAAGTTGGAAGAATGGTGATCAGTGGTGTAAAACGTGTTGTTGATTCCATGTATAGAACTGTGATTTCAGCTGTCGTTCTCTCGTACTCTGTAAATATGTGTTTTGGCTGTCGGAAACCTGGTTTAGACTCTTTTCTTGGCAGAGTGAATTTGCATGTGGGGCTGGAAAGAACTCAATCTGTGTCACAGTTTCCAAGGGCAGGATGGATTTTTTTTTTTTTTTTAGAGGACAATAAATTTTTATTTTTTTGCTAAGAAAAAAAAAATACGAACTGAAGCGGTGTGTGCGTGTGTGTGTGCGCGTGCGTGCTCGGGTGGATGTGCAGCCCCGGGCTCTGCTCTGGGCCTTGGGAGGGTGGAGAAATCTGGGCTTTGTAGTCCTCAAAACAACGCATCTGTGGCCAATTTTCACACAACCAAGAATAATTTCTCTCTGAGATCCCCTCCCTTTTCGGGGTGTTGCAATTCACTTTCCTGATGGAGGTGTGGTGAAAGAGGGGGAACATCAATGCAATGTGGTTAAGATGGGGCAGAGACCTCTCTGGAAGTGGCAAATCCAAAAATTTCTCACCCATCTTCTTGGTCTGGACAAGGATTTATGTCCTGGAAGAGCCAGGCTAGGCAGAGGTGAGCTGTGCCTGCACAGTGGATACAAACAGTGTTTTGTGTGCTGGCACCCAAAAGAACACACCTGGCCTGTGGAATCAAGAATTACCTGTTAATTTCAGTCTAATTAATGCTTCAGAGATGCATCAACCACTTCCCATTAGTCCAATCACAACAACAATCTGAATGGGCCCTTTTGTATTGCAGATTATTGGTAACAATAAAATCAGAAGATCTAAGTGCCAGCCCTTTCCCTCTTGTGTTCTGGCCCTCCGCCTGTGTCGGATTCTTCACCAGGATTAGGAGGATGATGATGGAGATTTCTTCCTCTTTGTCATTCTTGTATTTGCTAGGAGCTGGTTTTGTGTGCTTCAAACCTTATATTTTAATGCTTGGGCTGTTCTGCTCCATGGGGTTGGTTGGGCTCTGACTTACTAAGGTTTATTAGTCTTTCTCTGTAAAAGGTGGGATTTCTTTTAGGGTGGGAGAAGACCCACAAAACTGCCTGGAGCTGAGCAAAAGTTAAGCTAAAACACCTCGAATAATACAGTGCAAACAACCTCAAAAGAGAGGTCAGCCCATGCCACCTGCTCCCTGGGACACACCTGGCTGCTGTCAGCCCAGGGCAAGGTGGGACACAGCGATTTTTTAAAAAACAGCTAAAAAGGAGTCGAGACCGTATTCAAACCTCCAGCTTCGTGTAGTAAACCTCATCATAAAGCATGAGGTGGCTGCCAGCAGGTGCCAGCTCCAGATGAGCTGTGGGGTGCTGGACCCAGCTGAGATGACACCCCAGGACAGCATCCCCACAATCCCAGACTCGGCTCTAGAATATTATTTCTCTGCACTGAAACCTAAGCCAGCAAATGGCTTCCTTGAGAGCCTGCAGCGCCTTAATCCCTCCTGCTGTGGGCTCTGTCACACAGATTCCAAAGGAGCTTTTTTCTTTTCCCACCCCCGCATCCAGGATTTGACCTGAGCTGACCCAGTGGCTGCTCTGCCCACCGAGGGAGCAGCTGGTGCTCGGGCACCCGGGAGGGGGATGCTTTTAATTCCCGGGTCCCTGGCAGCTCCCAGGGACCCGCTGCAGCTCAAGCATGGCCCCGTGCAGGGTGGGGGCAGAGGGAGCTCCAGGTGTATAATTAGTACTAATTGCAGCGAAAACAAGCTCAAAAAAACCCAACAAATTGTTACAACCACCTGCCTCGTCAGGCATTTTTGCTGTCATACTGAGTCACCCCACATGGATGCACCCTGCAGAGCTTTCCACCACTTCCAGAGGGACCCAGGTCCCTGGCATAGGCTGGGAGCGATGCCAGGGACCTGCACCCCATGCCTGGGCTTTCAGCTACCCAAAATGCCTCCTGGTTTGGCTTCCAGGGCTGTAATGCTCTTTACTGCTGCCTGGGTTCCAGCAAGATCCCAGGCTTCCAGAAGGTCGGTAAAATTGGTGGTGAAATTAAAAAAAAACCAACAAACAGGCACAAGAGCTATGCACATTTTATAAAAGGAGAAATTCAGCAGCTCCCACCAGACCTCAAATGCCTTGTCCCACCCCACTGTGCTGCTGCTCCCAGCACAGGGCCACTGCCCCAAAGCACACAGCCCATGCATCAGCTTTGTGGCTTTTCATTTAAAATAAGAGGCTTATCCACAAGAAAACGAAGGGGAAAAGAAATTTAAAAATTAAAAAAAAAAGGAGGCAGTTTTGGCCATGGCTATCCCCAGCCTGAATCAATTGTGTTGCAGACAGGAGGGTTGGGTACACGGCCAGGAGATGTGGCAGTGGCAAACTCCAGAGGGATGGAAAGGGACAGCCACACTTTCACATCCCTTGTGTAGTGTTATTAGTCCAGGCAGGCATCTCAGAGATCCCCTGGAATCCACCTGCCCACCCTCCCTGTCTCACAGGAGCGTTGCTGCCCGAAGGTGGGGGTGAGCTGGGTGCTGGGAGCTGTGGTGGGGCAGGCACAGGGACCCCTCTGTCCCCACGCTCCCTGCAGGTGCATCTGGCTCCAGCACCACAGCAGTCCCAGGGTCCCGCTGGCCTAACCCCTCCTTTCAGGGCCATCTTCCTGCCCCTCTCTCACTCTGTCTCCTTGCTCTGCTTGGCTCGTTGCTTTCGGAGCTTAACAAAGGCCTGAGCTTCTTTGTCCCTTTTCCTGGACTCCAGCAGCTGTAGGATCTCATCTGCCAGAGAAGAGGGGAGCCATAGTGGGAGACGCTCCTCACAGCCACTCTGCAGGGGCTCAGCCGGGCTGTGGCACCACGTACCCGTGGGCTTGGGGTGGGTGAGGGGGAGCCGGGTCTGGGGCACCCGTCCCATGTCAGCCTCGTCCTCCTCAGTGTCGAGGCCGGGCAGGTGGCACAGGGGGAAGAAGGCTTCGCCCTCCAGGTCGTTGGCCCCCAGCACGTCGTAGTCAAACACGGTCAGCAGCAGACAGGCCCCCTCCTGCCGGCACTTCTCGGAGGGGATCAAGCTGCAGGGGCACGGGAGGCAGGGGATCATCACATCCCACCCCCTTGGTCCCTCGGTCACAACCGTCTATGCCCCATGGGAAGCCACGGCTCCACACTGACCCAAACCCCTCAAAGCTCAGGGCCCCAGCACAGTCCCGCACCCTCCCAGGTGTTTGGGGGGACCCCACTGGAGTGCAGGGATGAAATCCCTGGACACGGCCAGTTCCTGGAGCAGCAGCCCCATGGCAGAGGCTCTGTTGAAGCCTGAGGGGCTGCGGGGATGGGGGGGCTCCGGTGGGTGTCAGCCCCTACGTACAAATCGAAGGCTTCATCGAAGAGGGGGTGCAGCTCATTCCTCTTGCACTGCGTGGTCCGGGCCACCACCTCGGGGAACTCGTGCCGGGGCTCCAGGGTGAGCTGCACGAAGGGGTCGCTGGAGCCTGGTGGGATGCAGACATCAGCCCCCTCCCCTGGCACATTTTCCCTAGCATGAACCCAACCCGGGGGGCTTGGACACACTGGGGTGGCTGCGGGGGGAGGTCGGGGCAGCCTCACCACAACCCCCAGCCCAGCCAGGGCTCCTGGAGGGTGCGGGACCATCCCGCGCAGCGATCGGCCAGGGCTGGCTGCAGGAGGAGTGACCTCTCCTGGAGAGTTCCCCAAACGACAGTCGGACCGGGAGAAGGTCGCTGATCACCCCGGCTAGCAGCAGTGTTTTTTTATCTGCTACTGCTTTGCATGATGAAGAAAAGCCACCTGCCCTAGCTGCTGGCTTGTGGCACAAACAGTGGGACGTGGCTGCTGTGTCCTGCATGTCCTGCCTGCCACATCCCACTGAACCACCCAAACCAGTGAAATAACCCCCCCTTTCTCCCCAAATCCACCTCTTTGGATAAAAAAGCAAAGCAAGAGAGAATGCAAGCATTGGCAGCATCTCTCCTGACCGGGGCATACCTGGGACCAAGGACTGGGGACCCTGAGGCAGTGTGGCTCCCCTGCCCACCCACACCCACCGTTGGAGTCCAGCGGGATGAGATTGGTGGCGTTGAGCACTTCCACGTGGAGTTTCTGCTCCGAAGGCTGGTACAGAGCTTTGATGGTCACGGCCCCATACTTCTCTGAGCTGGTGTCCAGCTGGGCAGTGGGGTACAAGGATAAGGATGCTGTCCTTCATCCCCATCATGGAGGGGATGCATGGGGTCTGGCAGAGTCTCAGAAGGAATTCTGGGGTACCAGGGTGTGCTGGAATCCTCTGGGATGCATTGAGCCCCCTTGGACTGCTCAACGCTGTAGCAAAACCTGCCCCAACAGCCCCAGGACTGGGAGAGTAGTGGGGAAAATCCACATTTCCACAGGCAGGGCCTGTGAGTAAGGGTGGGATATGGGAAGGGGCTGGGAGCACCATCTGGACTCCTACCTGCTGCTGGATCCTGTTGCTGAAGTATTTCTGGATGAGTTTGCGGCTGGTGGCGGAGCAGAGAGACAGGTGAGTCTCCAGTGTCTGTGGGGAGGGTGAAATGTGATGGTCAAGCACACAGACAGGTCCACAGCCTGGGGATGTCGTCCCTGGCATCTCTTCCTCCCAAAGGAACGCACGGGGACTGCCCATCCCCATCTCCATACCCGGAAGGCTGCACTGTGAAGGATCTCCAGCGGCAGCCCGCAGCCCTCGGCGTGGAAGCACAGCTCCAGGCTCTGAGGACAAGGATGCTGTCAGCCACCAACCAGACCCCTGTCCTTGCCAGGGACACCCTGCTTCCCCTTGGTACCTTCAGGGCACAGAACAGCCTCTGGCAGTGCTGGACCGAGGGCACTTGCGGCCCCCGCGCTGCTGAGAGCATGGACACGGCGGACACGGTGGACAGGGTGTGGTGCCACAGGAGAGTGAGCAGGCTGCAGGGGACAGCGAGGCTGTGAGCAGGATCCAGGGGCTGGGCTGGGAGGATGGTCTTCAGCTGAAGAGCTTTGCAAAGCCCCAGAAGGAAGTGCCTCATCCTGCCAGCTCCAAGGTGGGATGGCCCCAAGCTCCATGGAGCTGAGGGGATGCTCCTGCCCAAGGGATGGTGACACTGGTGGCCTCTCCACAGTGCATCCCAAGTGCCCTGGTCACCTTTTGAAGTTCTCCTGGACCAGATGCTCATTGAGGTACTGCAGCTCTGACTCCAGGAACTTCATGAGCGGGATGATGGACTGCAGTGAGAGGAGAGGGGCATTGGGGAGGGCAGGGGGGGCATATCCAGCAGGGCACAGCAGGCCAGGGAGGATCCCAGAGGGGCTCCTCCCACAGAACACGAGCAGGCTCTGCCTGCTGTGGTCCTGCTGCTGACATGGGCGTCAAGTGAAGCCTGTGGAGGTCTGGGCCCCATCACTGGTGTGTCCTGTGCCCCAGGTATGGGCAGGGAGCAGTGATGGAGGGTGACAGAGGCACCCATCAAGCAAAGCAAAGGTTATCCATGGCTGCTCAAAAAAGATAGTCCAGGAGGGGCTGGACCAGATACTTACATCCTCAGGCTTCTGGGTGTCACTGGAAGATGAGAGCTCCTGGATGTGTCTGGCGATACCCTTTTCCAGCTGCCAGAGAGAAACACAGGAAGAGACTTGGACTTCGCCCTCTGCACCAGCCTCCCCATGCCCAGCTCCACCCTGTCTCCATCCCAGGAGCATTATGGGCTTCAGGACACCTTGTGTGAACCTGCTCTGGGCCAGGTTAGGGCCAAGGGAGCACCAGTGGCAGGCGGTCACCTTGGTAGCCAGGGCTTGCACCACGTCCTGGACCTCGTGGTCCAGGCAGGCCACGGTGCTGTTGAGCTGGTTGTGCAGAGCGTTCTGGATCTGCTGTGGGCCGATGATGCCCCTCAGGCGCTGCTCCAGCTGGGCCCAGTCCAGCTGCAATGGCAGCTTCAGCATCAGCAGCCGGAGCTGCTCGATGTTGTTCACCACGATGCAGAGCTGGGGGATGGGTCTGCTTCAGGGTCCACACCCCCTGGAGCATGCCACATCCCCATCCCCAATGCAATCTCCATCGTTATTCCCATCTCCATCCCCCTCCTCATCCCTAGTCCCAATCTCCACCACCATCTCCATTCTCATTTTCATCCTCACCTGTGTCCCTGTCCCCATCCCCATCCTGCTCCCCCAGCTCACATCATTTCCCTGCTGATACTCCAGGATTATGGTTTTTGATGGCCAACTGGTCCCTGTGGAACCCAAACTGGGGATGTCAGCTGGGTTCTCAGCAGCTCAGCTCCCTCTTTGTCCAGAAACCAGGGCCAAATCCTGCCCTTCCTGGAGCAACCAGAACAGGTTCCAATACCAACCTTGTTGGCCGCCTCGCCCTCGTTCTGCTCGCTCAGCGACAGAGCCTCAGCCCTCTCCTTGATGAGCTTGCAGTACATCAGGGAGATCTTGCACATGTCCTGCAGGACAGAGAGGAAACCAACGGGACTGAACCAGGCAACACTGTGGGGACCACCGTGAGCTATGGGAACCATATCACTGGGGGGTACTGGCTCCTTCACAGACACACGTCCCCAAGAGTAGGAGGAGCAAACTCCAGGTGCTGGTGCCCAGGTATACAAACCTCCAGGAGATTGACCATGATCATGAAGGCTTTCTCAGGGTCTGGCCAGTTGAGCTGCTGCCAGGTTGTCACGATCTGGGCGTAGCAGGTGGACAGGTCAACAGTGGATGTGCTGTGCTTGTGATACCCGTAAGGCTTCAGCTGAGGGGCAGAGAAGGCAAACACAGCGTGTACAGAGAGATGCCGTCCCAGAGAGAAGAGCTGCTCCTTCACTTTGGGGCTCTCTGGCCCATCACCAGCTCCTTATATCCCAATGTCATCACACAACCACTTCGGAGAGTGGAGGAGATGAAGATGCATGGAGCAGCACGAGCTCCCTGCTTCCCTCCATACACCCACCCAGTGTTGCTGGACCCCACTTAAGAGCAGCCTGTGGCTCCATGGCTGCCTTCCCTCCCCTCTTCAGAGAGGCTGGAAGCAAAAGGGATTCCCAAAGCATGGCCCAAATGCAGGGTGTCAGCCTCACATCACATGGGCTGCCAGGAAGCAGAGAGGGAAGGGACACAGGGACGTTGTGTGGGGCCAGGGTGGGTGGGATCAACTGGCCCAGGGGACCACACACTTTATTATGCTTTTGGGGGAGGAACCAGGCTGCTCCTGGGCTGCCAGAGGCACCTGTGTGGTGGTCTCAGTGCTGTGGGCCAAGCACAACAGCAAAGCATGGAGGACAGCTGGAGTGTCCCCAAAGGGAGGAGGGAGATTTCTCCTCCCCATGTTACCTGGTCCATCTGGATGGCTCTCTGAGCCCTCTCCAGCGTGGTGGTGTAGGCCTTCTGCAGCCACAGGGGCAAGGCTTCCTCGAACCACTGGTGGAAACTGCTCAGAGCCAGAGGTCCATCCCTGTGGATGAAGGCACCGGCTTCTCCAACCGCACAGCAGCAGCATGGGACCGTCACCCCTCCTGCTCTCACACCAACCCCACCCAGAGATGAACCCAAAACCCTCCTGGTGATGCTCCCACTGACACCAGACACCAACAACCTGCTCTGCCTGGTGTGCAATTAGTGATGTAGGTGAGTGGGAAGGATCCGGAGATCCTCTCGGTTAACTGCTTCATCCCTCCCTTTGGCACCTCCCTCTCTCGGGGTTGGATACCTGCTTGGGAGGGAGTCCTTCATCTGACAGAGCTCCTGCAGTTTCCTGTAGAGATCAAAGAGGCTCTCAGCCGTGGGTTTGGACATGCTGCTGTCAACCTTGTGCAGCTGCTCCTGGACATGCTCTGCGACCTGGATGGGAGCAAGGGCAGGGGGCACACACTGAGGTCCGGCTGGGAAAGCTCCTTCTGGAGTGAGGGTCAGCTCAGGGGACTCCTCTTCCTTTTGGGCGGCATTTCAGGAGATTTGTTGGGTCAAACAGTCCCCACAGCCACTCTGTGGGCACACAGCGAGAGGGGGAGTTTCTCTTGCTCCCCTTCCAGGCTTGCAAGAAGCAGGTGTCACCGGAAAGGTGGCCAAAAACCTCAGCCTGGCTTTAGACCTTAGTCCCCTGAGGGCAGAGGAGCCCAGGCCTGCTCACCAGGCTCTCCAGCTCCAGATAGGCAATGGAGAAGATATTCAACTTCAGGTTGCTGCAAGAGAGAAATGTGGAGTCAGGAGCCTGCCAACCCCAGCCCAGCAAAGCCAGCCCAGCAAACCCTGCCAAGCCATGTCCTGGGTGAGGACAGCACAGCTCTAAGGGGCAGAGATGGGACCAAAGATCCCACCTGTGGAGCCCAAGGGCCAAGGAATGAGGCACCAGAGTGCCCTATCACTCTTGATCCCAGGGAAGGTGGATGGGGGTAAGATCAAGCACTGAAACCTACGTGATGAACAATTTATTCCAGATCTTTTGGCACTGTTTGAGATCTTCTATCACCTCCAGGAGGAGCTTGGACAAGGCTTTGCTATTCTCCTCTATGCTCTGCAAAGGAAAGAACAGCTTGCTTTGGATGCTCAGGCATTTTGAGGTGACTCTACCATGTCGGAGGGACAGAGATGGGAACTGACCTTCACCATGGGCTTGAGGTGCTGCTTCTGCATGTGAAACCACTCCATTGTACCTGACTGCAAGAGAGGAGTCCTGGTGGGATGGCAGGGAAGCAGGAGGAGCAAAGCTAGCTCTGTCACCCCCTTCACTCTCCCTGTCCCCTGGGTGAGGTGAGAACCCAGGTGGAGGGAACCACAGGCTGGGGCCACCAGGTTGAGGAGTTGAAGAGGGGTGGGTATTTCCCATGCCACGGTGATCCATGTGGATTTGCTGAGGTGTGGGCATTGGGCAGGGGATGGAAGGAAATGTCCCTGCAGGGGACCAAAGGAAAGGGACCTTTTCCCTGCAGGAAAGGGACCTGCAGGGGTTGGGGTGAGTGAGATCTCCAGTACCTTCAGAGCTCTAGAGACCATCTGGGGGAGGTCAGGGCTGGGTGTGCACAGTTCATGGAAAGCTTTTGTTTTGCACATCTGGACAAGGACCCTGTAAAGTGAGAACCTCGAGTGAAACCCAGCACCTGCCATAAGAAACAAACACCTCTCCCCTCGGAGACCCTGCCCAAACAGCCTTCCCCTCCCAGCAACATTCCCCACAAGGAGCCCAGGATGAGGGGTGGGACAGGACAAGCATCACAGCAGCCTAGATGGGGGAGAAAAGGCTCACACTGAGTTTTGCTCAAGCTCAGGGGAATGTCCACGAGAGTGGCCAAGCCACAGGACCCCACATGCAGCTGGCACCATGACCAACTCACCGGAGCAGGGACTGGAGTCTCTCTGTGGACCTCGGGACAGAGAGAGGGAAAATGATGCGGAACCTACGGATGAGGGAGACCCCGTAGGTCAGCAAGGACTGGAAGGACTCAGCCAGCTCTGCTTTCTGGGGAGAAGAAAGGAAACATGCACTGTCCTCCTCAGTGACAGGCAGATGCTGGCAGGACCACGGCACCACAGCGGGGGGGAGCTGGTGCTCCCATTCCTTTCCAGCCTGCTCCAGGGATGGGGAAAAAATCCCGATGTCTCTGGTAGCTTCTCCCTGGAGGGACTGAACTGAGCTTTGTGTTTAAACCTCATTGCTATGCATGGAAAAATCAGTGTCTCAGCAGGGTGCAGGGATGCTCTGGGAAAACAGGCTGGGAGAAACAGAAATTAGGTCATATTTAAGTTTTGCAGGGGGTTGTGATTGACCTGATGGCAGAGATGGGGGAGGGGGATGTCAGTGCAAAGGGTAAGGGGTTCTCCATACCAGGGGGAACAAACCACTGGGAAATGCCCTCCAGACACCCTGGCACCCCTGTACCCCCACAATCTCCTGCCCTTCCTGGAACACGGGGAGAGAAACAGCCCCAGGGGCTCCGGGGAGGAGAGGCTCGGGGCTGGGTGGGTGCCTGGGGCACCTTTCCCTGATCTCTGCCCACACGTGGAGCTGGAGCCCCCTCACCTGCTCCGGTCTCAGGCGCTCCTGCACCCACCGGTACTCGATGCTGGTGATCTGGTGGAGGAGGCAGCTGCTGTTGAACTCCAAGCTCTGGTAGAGTTTGCTGTAGGCCAGCCACCGCCTGGGGAGGAGGGAGGGCTGGGCTGAGCCCCCAGGGGCTTGGGGGGCGCACAGGAGTCAGCCACAGTCACAGCCGGGGCTACAGAGGTGGCACCCAGGTGTCCTGGGGGCAACACCTGGCCTCATGTGACAGACCAGCTGTGGTCAGAGGGTCCCAGGAAGGCCCCAAGTGCTGCACCAGGGCACCCTGGGTGTGGGGTACTCACGCCATGTCCTGGTGGAAGTCAGAGAGGTCCTTCTGTGTGGCGTGCAGGTACAGCACAGTGCTGGCATGGCTGCTCAGCTCCCCGTCCCAGGAGGTGCTGCCAGCCTGCCAGGAGGGAAAGGACGGGTGGAATGGGTCCTGGAGCAAGACTGGATGAGCGAGGAGGAGGACAGGCACCATGGGGAGGTGTATTTGCAGGAGTGGGAGCCCCAGAAGGATGCCAGGCATCATCCTGCCCCTCATTCCCATCACACAGTGTGTCGGGGTGTCTCCCCCAGCCCAGCTGCTGGAGGGCTGCTTCTGGCACTGGTAGCAGCACCGGTGGTACCTGGTGCTGGAGGATCTCGTGGGACACCAGCTGCTGCAGGAGGTGGCGATGGACGGTGTAGCTTGGCTGTGTCCGGCTGCTCGTGGTGGCCCTCTGAAAAGAGACAAGGCAGAGGGAACCATCACCTGCCTGGACACACAGGGATGCTGTCACAGCGGGGACACAGGACCCAAAAAGCGGGGCTGGAGAGCCAAGGGCTACAGGTGCACCAGGAGCAGGGTCCCAGTGCTGGCACAGAGCTCAGGGGAGGGTCCAGCACCTGCAGACCCTGGTGCTGGCACCTCTGCTCCTGGGGCAGGCACCTGTGACCCCCAGACAAGCCCCAACAGACAGGCAGCTGTCCCACCCTGCCAAGGCAATAGGAAAGGAATAGGCAACCCCTTTCCACATCCCGTCCCACCTTCTTGTGAGTCAGCAGGAACTGCAGGTGACAGTGTCCCCGCTCGGGATACGTCTCCGTCCGTGGCTCCAGCTGGTACCACTGGTCATTACAGCAGTGCAGGTCCTGCAGGCACGGAGGGACAAGGGGGAAGCCCTGGGCAGCCTTCCCAGGAGAAGGATCTCATTCAGAGACCAGGGGATCTTCATCCCACCGTTGTTCATGGGACAGGAAGATTCCGTACTGGTTCAAAAATACAGGGTGTGCAGTGACTGAGCGTGTTGGAATGACAGTGAGGGACCTGACGTCAGAATGTGGCTCTGAGACGAGATCCTGGGCGTGCCGGGCGCTGCCACAGGGCTGGGATCCTGCCCGGATCCCGGGAGGTTTAACGCGGTGCTTGGAGGAGAGGAGGCACCGCGGCGCTCACCTTCAGGCGAACGACCACGTTCCCGAGGAAATCGTCCTGCCCTTTGTCTTTGCGAGCGTCTTTAAAGATCCTGAAAGGCACAAACAACGGAGGGGGTGGGAAAGTGTCCCGCAGCTGTGACCCGGCCGTGTTCGGGGTGGAGAAGGGTGACACAGACCGGCCGCCCTCCCTCCCTCCCTCCCTCCCTCCGTCCGAGGGCGCTTTTTAAAATCCAGCAGGCAAATAAGCATTTTCCAGCCCCTCTTTCCTCAGCAGCCTTGGGGGCACACCAGCACCAACCTTTTGAGGCCGTGCAGGTCCGTCAGCTCCCCCAGCTTGTGCCGCATCGACTCCACCACGTCCGAGTCCCTGCGAGGGCGGGAGGCAAAACGCACCGCGGGGAAAGGGGGAAATCCAGGTGATGGAAAAACAGAGCAGGGAGTGGCAATGACGGGGGAGAAGGGAAAGTACAGGAGCAGGGAAGTGTCAGGACTGAGGCCACCCCCAAACCCAGCCCAAATCTGCGAGCACGTGGCTTCTCTCCATAAATTAAGCCAGGGCTTAGGACCAGCTCTGCCTGGGCACAGCCAGCCTGGGCTTTCTCTGCTGGCACAGGTCACACCCTGCACTGAGCACTGCTCCACAAAAAGTGACGGGAAAGGGGGTTCCCAGCTGGCTTCTGGGCCTTTAAAAAAGTTGCAGATTGAATCCCAGGAGGCAGGACTTCCCGGGGGAGGGTCCTGGACTCACTGGGATGCTGTCACTCACCACATGTCCAGGTGGAAGCTGGCTGTCTCCACATCTTTAAACTCCCTGCAAGGCACCAGGGGATGCTGTTACTTGAGTAACATACGAGTGGTGAACCCCATCCACAGCCAAGAGCCTGGCCATGCCCTGCATCCCCCCAGAGAGCAGAGCCAAGGGGTGGGGGTGGATTACAGGATGAACGTCTCGTTCCACACTGGGCTGAGGGTCTGGTTTATGACTTGGGTGCGATGGATTTGGTCTTCGGGGATGAGGTCTTTTACCACAGCCTTCATCCTCTTCTTGTGGTTGGGGTGGGCTGGTTCCTGGCTCCTGGTCTCAATGCCCAGCAGGCAGTATGGGTCACTGAGCCCTGGGAGGGCAGAGGTGTGGGAATTCCACTCGGGAGCAGCAGTCCCTCTTCCCACGGGACACCCATCCATCTCCACTTACCGCTGACATCTTTACCCAAAATTCCCTTGGCTTCCTTCACAGTGGCTTTCAGGCAGTAAATAGGGCTCTGGAAAAATGAAAAGCCAGCTATTTATGTGTGGGGTTACCAACCCTGTGAGGAAAGATCAACCCTGCAGAGAAGGATGGGGCTGGAGCAGGACCTTGCCATCAGCTCCCACCCAAGCAGTGACAATCCCAGGGCACCCCAAATCCCAGTCACAGGGGCTCAGAGGCACTGCAACCCCCAGCACCACCCCAGCTGCATCCTGGGGACACTGTACCTCCAGCTCCATGACCTGCTGCATGATGACACTGTGCTCCTCCGTGTCCATGCCAAAAGCCTGTGTGGATATTGAGGCTGGTGATGGATGCTGACCTGTTAACAGGGGCTGGAGAGCAGCCAGGGGCTTCCCTCTGCTCCCTGGGAGCCAGCTGCAGCCCAAGGGGAGAGGAGAGTGGCAGAATCCAGCAGGAAGGCTGGGGATCAGCTGAAGGCTCTTGAGGGAGAGTCTTCTTCCCACCATCCTTAGCCTAAGACAAACACTTCTCCCCAGGGCTAATATTTCCCAGCCCTCCAGCCGGATGCTGCTGCTACATCTTCCATGATGCTTGTTAAAAGCTCCCTCTGAGCAAACTTGTAGGGGCCAGAGGAATGATTATTGTCTCCAAACAACCAGAGAGAAATTGTGTGTGGTGGGGGTCAGGGCAAGTTCTGCATAGGTGGGATGGGGCACTTCCACATCCTGGCCCCTGGAGTCTCTGGTCCAGTCCAAGCCCCTGGCACACGGAAAGCCCAACCTTATTCAACACTAATATTCTCAAGTTTGCAAGTAAAAGTTTGTTATTCAGCCTCCTGAGAATTTTGTGGTCTCCTGTGAATCACCAGAGGAAATCAAAACCCCTTCAAAAACTTGCTAAGCAACCTTGGGGCATAAAAGACCCCTACCATCCCCTGCAGCTGGGAGGATGGACACGTCAGAGGACAGGTTTTGGGGACCCTGTCAGGAGGGGATGCACCTTCTGCACGTAGGAGTAGAGCTCCTGGGAATCCCCGACGTGCTGCTGCTCAGGCTTGCCCAGGCGGTGCCGGATGGTGTAGAGAACCTCCTCGTAGAGCAGGGCCAGCTGCGGGGGACAGCGCTGACACCTCACCGGGACAGCCGGCAGGGACGCTCTCCATGCATCCCCCAGGATCAGCAGGATTTCCTCCTCACAGCTCCCCAAGCTCCATGCCCGCCACCCCCCGCATCCAGCCCTGCCCACTCCCACCAGCTGCCCCTGGGGAGCATCTCCAGGAGCTGAGCCACATTCCCAAGCCCCTGCAGCACTGCCACCCCCTCCAGTGCCACCACGGGAGACCAGAGCGAGGCCACACTCGTACCTCTTCCTTGGAGAACCGGTGGGACAGATCCATCTGGGGAGAGAAGAGAAGCAGAGAGGTTTCCCATCAAGAGCATGGTTTGAGGAGGAAATCGTGGCCGGACGGGGCAGGGCAGCCAGGATGGGGTGGCATCACCACAGCACATGAGGGTGGGATGTCCCAAAGGATGCTGTGACACCCCACGGCTGAGGGACAACGTCCCCCATCACCCACCAGCAAGGCAGCATGGGGGGCTTCACCCCCAAGCCCCATTAATTGAGGAGGGGGCTGCGAGGCTGGCAACAGCAGTTTGGGGTGACCCTCAGGAGGCTGTAAAAGCCAACCACCCACCTCTCACCCCCCAGAGCCACTCACTCCAGCAGCACCAGGCTGGAGAGCAAAGCAGCTGAGGGACAGGGCAGGGCGCCAGAGCACCGTGAGGAGCTCTAGGCTAGGCAAGGAGATGCCAAAAGCCATCAGGATTTGATGCACTGCTACAAATCTCTGAAAGCTGCAAGGGTGCACTGCTCATTCCCCACTTGAAGGATGACCAGCACAGCACTGACTTTCCAAACAAGAATTAAATCCAAGCAGTGACACCACCAGAGGAAGGGGACCAGAGTCCCTGTGCCATCTGTTACTGGTCCTGGCACTGTAGCCTCTGGGAGTACAAGGGGGTGACACCAAAAAATATAGCAGAAGTTTTCAAAATGAGTTTGGGCTTTTCTGGACTGAGGGGCTTTTGCAGAGCATGGTCCCAGCACCTGCTCATGCAGGGATGGTGGGGATGGATGGATGGATGGATGGATGGATGGATGGATGGATGGATGGATGGATGGATGCATGGATGGATGCATGGATGGATGCATGGATGTACAAATCCTATCTGTGGGTCAGTCCAGGCCCCAAAGTGACCTTAGGAACCCCTAACAGAAAAAAATAAACCAACCCTGAGCTTGAATATTAACATTTGCTTATGGCAAATCTAGGGCTGGCATAATCCCCCAGCCATCTGGACTGAATTCAACCCTTCCAGCCCCAGCACGTTTAACCCTTGTGCTGCTTCTCTCCCACCTGCCTCCACATCTCTTCTTGTACCCACTGGTGACTGCTGGGGGCTCTCATGGCTCAGCAGGCCCCTGTGAAAGGGGGACCTGTTGCACTCAGGAGGGTCCCAGCTTGCCCCTGCCTGGGTTCCATGCACTTTCTGCTGCTGCTGGCACTGTCTGGCCTGTGCCAAGGCACAGAGGGCATGGCCCCATCCCAGTCTTTCAGCATCCCCACAGCCAGTGCTGCCCCACTGCAAGGTCGCAAGCACAGAGGGGACAGTTAAAGGACTTTATTTCTCTGCTGCTGTTATTTATCAGCAAGACACAAGCATCTGTTCCTTGCCCAGCAGTGGGGTAGCACAGGAGGGCAGGGGGAGGAGTCCCTACTGGTTTTGGGGTCAGCTCCCTGCTGTTCCATTCTGCCCCGGACACGGCAGCTGCAGGATCTGCTCCGTGCTCCCATGTGCACAAGGGATTGGTTAAAATAAAGCTGAGCTGAGCCACCAGGACGTGTTTACTGCTGCTAATCCTCATGCCAAGAGCCCAGCTCAAATCCAGGAGTGTTGCTTAAATCCAGGTCTGGATATAGCCACCAGCATCAGCCCACCCCTGCAGCTGCAGCAGTGGGGAGGCAGCAGGGACAGGGGCGCTTGGGAGGGAGGACAAGTCCCTGAGTGGGGGACACCACCAGGACAGACCAGCCCAGGAGTCTCCCAGCAGCACCGGGCAGAGCAGTGGGTCCCATCTCACAGGGACAGACACGGGGACCCAGAGGAAGTCGGTCGGGTTGGGATGGCCTAGAGCAGGGCTTCGGGGGAGCTGCCGGCAGCAGAGACCCCAGAGGGGCTGGGAGGTGCTGGGAAGCCATAGCCAAGCTCAGAGGGGACCTTCAGGGGGGCACAGAGCTCACCCTGAGGTGCCCATTTACATGGGTACAGTACCCCCGTCCCTTGGTCACACCCAGGCCTCGGTTGCTTTTCTGTCATTCCCCTCTTACAGCCTCAGCACCCTTGGCACAGCCACCGGGACCCTGCCTGGTGCCATTGCACCTCAAACACTCTCCCCAGCCCCCCTGAGCTCAAAGCCACCTACCTCGGGGCTCTCCTCCCCGGGGAGGGTCCCCGGGGGGCTCTGGCCAGCAGGATACATCTCGGGGTAGGCTGAGTGTGGGGCAGGGCTGCAGCTCTGCCTGGAGCTGCGGCCTCCCCCACTCCCTCGCTCGCTCTGGGGAGGAAACCACAGCCCTTATCAGAGCGTGGCCATTTTAGCAAAACGGAAACGTGCTCAGGGCTCCTTCCAGAGCGCCCCGGGACGCAGGCGCCCCGGCCCTGCTTCCCAGCACCCCCTCGGCCACGGGGACTGCGTGGCACACATGGCATGGGGGCAAAAGGAAGGTGTCACATCCGGTCCCTGCTATCACTTAGGAGCAAGGAATTGGAAGCAAGTGGAGAGAAATAGTCCTGAGAAGGCAAAGCTCCCAGCAGGGGAAGATGGGGAGGATTAGTGAAGGCAACACTAAGGGTCTGGGCTCTGATGTGTCTTTGGGATCCATCGTGCCCTGAGAGCAGAGGCAGGGACCTTGTGGAAAACAGAGGGGGTGTTCAGCCCGGGGGGATGAAAGGGACTTGAAACGCCATGCAAAAGCTGCAGGATGAGAAGTCCTTGCAACACCCAGGAGAGTTGCACAAGGCTGGGCTGAGAACAGAAGCAGCAAAGAGCCAAAAACAGCACTGAGAAAGAACCTGTGACCTTCTTCCCAAACAGGCTGTCCAGAAAGAGCTGGTTACTGAGAAAAAAAAAAAAAAAAAAAAAAAAAAAAAAAAAAAAAAAAAAAAAAAAAAAAAAGGCAGAAAGAAATGATGTTGAAAACTACTGTCAGCTTTCATTCTTGCAAACACTTTATCTGACTGCTTGCCAGGCAGTTGCCCATCACAGACCTGCAGCGGTGCCCTCCCCCCTGGCAGATCCCTATCAGGATGCTCTCACTGATAACAAACTGGGTGGGGGAAGGCTTGGCTGGGCAACAGGAAATGGCACGGGGAAGAGCCAGTTTGCTCCTGGGTGTCTGTTGTGTCCAGAGGCACAGCTGAGAGCGGCTTGGAGGAGCTGTTGAGCTGCACAAGCATTTGCTGCTCAGCGGCTGGACCCACAGCCCGGGGAAGGACAGGGACATCAGCCCATGCTCAGTGTCACTGCTGGGACTGCTGAGGCCCTGTGCAGCAGGGCGGTGACTCCCCAAAGGGAGTTTTTTTTTTCCCTTTCTGGCCCCTGGATGGTCCAAAAGCCATAAAAAAAAGATGCTTCAGATGTAACACAGGCGGCAGTGGCTCCACAAAGGGGTCAGTGGTACTGTGCAGGGATTTGTGCTGAATCCAAACAGGAAACCATGACCATGGAAACTGCGCTGGGAAGTTTGTCTCCTTAATACCAGTAAAGGAATCAGAATCCATCAGCACAGAGCCCTCCAAGCAGGGCTGCAGGATGATGCTGGCAGCAGCATCCCTGCATGAGGACAGGCAGCCAGTCCTTTCCAGCCTTGCACTCATCCAGTCCTTTAACTGAGGCAGTCTGCACTGTTCTAATTGCTGTAAGAGAGACACAACCTCGTTTTGCCGTGGAACCCTGTAAGACCAGGTTATAATGGCAAAAGGGGTTCCCTGAAGTTGTGGGACGAGGAGATGAAAAAAAGGCTGAAAGCAGAGGCAGGGGGTTGATGAGGGGGGCAGATTTTCTTTGTCCAGATCAGCCGGAACAGGACTGGGGCCAAGAAGGGCTGCACAGCATAAAACCACTGAATTTCCAGGAGTAGGGGGATGCTAAGAAAATCTACAGAATAAAAATCCAGAGATAGAGTGAGACACCAAAAAGCTGAAATGCACTCCTGAGGTTTTTCAGCCTTGCCCCCTGAGGTCTGAAAAAAGCTGCTTGTTACACTTCTTCTCTTTCCTGTTAGGAGGGCTCTGGTAACTGTCCCCAGAAATTGGGGGCCCCAAGGAACTGGGCTTCAGAACCCCTTCTTGTGGAGCCATTGGAGCCACCTCCTCACCCCACACTTGGTGAGGATGCCTGTTCCCTTTGATGTCAGAGATGCTTAAAGGTGCTTCCCCAGCCCTGCCAGCCTCAGTCTTGGCTTTATCCAGCCTTCTCCCATTGGCTCACCTTGGGCAAACAGCTTAAAAACATCTCCTCCCTCGCTGATGGAGGGGGATGTGATGGAGAAGCCAATTCCTGTCCCATGACACACACAAATGCAGTTTATTGATCTGGGATATCAGCTCTGTGCTCCCTTGCAAAATGGTATTAGTGGGAACTAGAGAAGGTGCCCAATGGCCTTTGGAAACCACTGGTGTCATCTCTGCTTTTAGCTTTGATCGCAAAAGCAAAATCTGCCCCAGCAAAGAGCAACCCCAGAGGTAAAGGCAGGACATGGACTCAGCATCCTTGAGCTGCTCCCACCTTTCACTGTTCCTTGCCAACAAAAAATAACAGTCAGGATGAAAAAATAAAGCAGTCAGGATGTCTTTTGCCTCAACCAGCACAGAGAGAACAGCTGAAAGAGTTTAGTCAATCCTCAAATCAACTTCTTTCCTCCTTGTAACACTGGAGAAATAAAATCCAGTCATAACTATTGCTAAACACCAGGCAGTGACCCTCCAGCCAGGAGCTGCTGGCTGGGCCGGGGTTGTGCAGGCTTTAGAAAGCAAAGGTTCAGCTGCAGTGTGGAAGTGGCTATTTAAAAGCACTTTCCTTTCAAAAACAAGTCACCTTAAAGGAAAACCCTTTATACCCGTCCCCAATATAAATGAAATCCACAGTTCATTTGTGAATGGGGTTAGAGGCGCTACTGAGAAAACAGATCTCCAAAGAACAAGTATCATAATCTTCTTTACAGGGAATCATCCTCCCCTTAAAGGAAAACCTGCTAGGAAAGAGCCCTCCACCAGTGCTGACAGTAGTTTATCTCCTACCTCTTGTCTTGATCCTGAAGCCGCAGCCTGGCCTCACTCTTATCTCTCGGATGGAAATGGGCAAATAGTCAAAAAACTGATTTCAACATGTCCCTCCCTCACTTCTCCTTTTAAGCACGGAGTCCAATGACTCTGCAAAACCCAGTGGCGCCTGCCAGGCACTGGCAAAGGGGACAGTGCAGGCAGCAGGCAGGGGAGAGGAAGGTGGTTCCAAAATGAGAGACATCCCTGTTTCCTCTTTTTGGGGCTGCCCAGGTGAGGTACTGCCCTGGGACCCACAGGGTGCTGTGGGGCCAACGATTCCACACCCAGGAGGCATGTCAGTCATCCCCCCTCCCTGTTTCCTGGGGGGCCCTCCAGTTACTCCTGCCCTGGCCCCCATCTCTCCTGCCATAGGCTCCCCTGAGCACTTTGGGGGCACCTCAGAAAAGATGGTGGTACCTGGGAAGGAAGTGGGGAACACACAGTTATCTCCCACCTCATTTGGGACATTTTAGAAGGATGTCAAGGCAAACTCCATCCCCCTGGGAAGAGCAAAGGGGACTTCCAGCCACCCACACAGGACAGAGCAGTTGTGAAAACTCTGTTCCCCTCGGGAGCCCTGTGTAGGAGAAGAGGTTTGGCACAAGAGCTGCCAGCTCCATGGCAGGGATGTGCAAGGATGACTCTGAGGAATTCACAGACTTCAAGTATAGACCTGGACGTCCTTCATTTGCCTCACAGCACCTTGTGACCACTTTATAATGTTTTCACCATCACTGTCATGTGCTGTCTTCCACTTCCCTCTCCAGTGAGGGAGTTCCCTTCAGACACTGGATTTATCATCCCCTTACTGCAGGAACAGAGAATGGGGGACATAGATTTCAAAGCCAATTTATTTGCTGGTTTGGGGGCTAAGTTGAGAGTAGCAGGACCTACAGCATGTGCCTGAGCTGAGGAAGGACCAGGGGGATGCTTGTGAAGGTGGAAGAACTCGGGGCTGACACCCAGGTACCTCCATGCCCCCGTGGTGCCCATTAACCAGGTTATTCTGGAGCATAGATGCCAAATTACTGACCAGCTCCAGCACAGAGCATTTTCCCCATGGCTTTTCCACCAACAGTTCTCCCCACACACTTGCCAAAGCTCCTGAGGAGCCCACCAAGCTCCACGGAGCCACATGCTTGGGTGATGGGAGGAGGCTGCAGGACAACCCCTCCCATCGCCCTAACATTCCAGAGGGACACGCCAAAATATGCAATATTATTGCAGTCAGTCTGTGCCATGGGAAGAGCCAGCATATCCCAGCCACAGCCCAGCCCTCACAGAGCAAAGTACATGGAAAAGGAGGAGAAGGAGACACAACTTGAGCAGGGGAAAGGAAAAGTTTAGAAATACAGGATTTGCTGAGTTGAGCTCGTAAATGGAGCCAAGCTGATACCTTTTGCTCCAGTGTCCGGAAACCATAGGAATTGTGTAGGGAATGGCAGGTGGTCAGGGAGGACCCAGCAGGGAGGGATCCTGGTCTGTTTGCACCCTGAGGTGTGAGATCCAGCAGCTACCACAGGCAGGTACAAGTCCCTGCTCCTGCTCCCTGTGACGTGGGCCACTTCATGTCCCGCTGGGGCCTCTCTTGGTGGCACAGGGCCAGCCCTTGAGCAAGGAGGGGGCTGAAATACTCGTTCCAGTCTCTTGGAGCTGACTCACTCCAGAAAGCAGACAGGTGAGTAACACCTGCTACAGCTGCAGAGAGCCTTGACTGAAATAAAGATCCCCACCCTGCGCATCTCAGCGTTCCATCCCCACCCACAAACCTCACTGTCACTCGGGCTTTTCTGTGCAGCTTTAACCTGAAACTCCTCCTGCCCACAGCCTGCCTTGGCAAAACTCACCTCCAACACACCACTGGCAGTTCTTTACAGGTGGTGGTGCCTGTGATGCAACAGGAGCTGCTCACTGGCAAGGGCTGGCTCTGCTCCTGGATGCTCTGGGAACAGCTGGATCCAAAGTTCACGCCACACCTCCTCCTGCCACCTCCAGCAGTGCTTGCAAAGGGAGACAGTGCTGTGAGCCAGAGCTGATAAATCACAGTGTCCATCATGTGGCAGAGGTAGTTTGACCATCTACAGCTCTCAGAGGGGTGGAAAGTCCTCACGATCTCCAAAGGCACACACAGGACAAGGAGGTGCTGGCCAGGTGGGCTTAACCCCACTCCCTACAACTGCTTAGTGCATCCTCCCCAGACAGAAAGAAATGAATGCATGAAGCTGGAGTACTTGAGGTAAAACCTGGGCAGAATGGTGTGGAGGAAGAGGAGGACTCTGTTTCTTCCTTTGTCTGGAGGCAACCCAGGCAAGCACACACAGGATGGGGAAATCCTTCCAAGGTAAGGATCCTTAATCCTTAAGGATGGGGTAATCCTTCCAAGGTAAAAACCTTCCCCAGCCCCCAGGGACAGCACCAGGATTTCAGGGCTGACAGTAGGAAATCTGTCAGCAGCACCTGCGGTTCCTGCAGCAACACTTCTTTGCACAAGATCTCAAAGCACTCTGGAAATACCCAGTTACCCCACACTCCGCAGAGGAGGGAAGCAGCTGCATTTCCCAGCATCAGGGGCAGGGAGAGAGACTTCTCAAGTGAAGTCCCATCAAAGAGACAGAACTATAGATGGTGGTGGAAAAATCTGCCTCTGCCAAAGGATCCAACACTAATTGTTTCCTATGCCTTTTTTTTCCTTCAGTAGTATAATACCATTCAACTATTGGAATTTAATGGTAGCAATCTGGCTGTCACATGGCAGCCTCCTGCTGCACAGACAGTTAATCATTGAGGCAGGGACCAGACCTGGAGAAATGTCAATGCACAAGATTTCTTCCTGCCCTACTCCCACCCCACTTCCAGAGCGGCAGCAGACTTCAAATTGCACTTCCCTGCTTTCATATTTAAAACCTTCTGCGTGGGCAGCAGGACTGGTGACCCTTCCACCCTCCCTGAGCCCTTTCCCAAGCAGAGAACAGCTCCCAGTTTCCATCAGGGGGATGGCAGGGAGCGCCGAGTACCAAAGCCAAATTTGTGTGGGTTTTAGCAGGGATTCTCACCAGCACCCAAAAATCTGCATTCCCAAATCGTGCTGCTCCACTCAGCCCAGTACCTGCCGGACCCTTGCTGGCTGTGTGACCTGCCCAGCCTTTTGGCCCCAGTTTCAGCATTCCCAAAATGCGCTTCGCTTCCCATCAGCACACTCCAAACACATCGGGACCACGCCCCATCTCTTTTTTTGGCTTGCTCCTCCCTCCCTCCCCACAGACCGCGCCCAGCTCCTGCCTAGGGGAATGGGAACGTTCAACCTCAAACCACCGTGGAAAGTCCACAGCTTCAACTCCAGATTTAGCCCACTGACACCCATGCTAAGGAATATTTCATTTATTCCAGCTTGACTCATCCTTTGACTGTATTTCCCTTTTGCCAGACAGAAACCTCAGGGTGTCTCTGGAGGTCTTGCCACTTCTCCACTCTAAGGGAAGTGACTCAGCTCGAACCATGGAGCTGAGTTCCCATGGGAGCAGATATCTAAATATTTCTCTCTGAAACAGACTTAGGTGAGGAAAAGTTTTAAAAGAACCTCATGGATTTGTTCTGATTGTTGGCCTAAGAGCTGCACAGGGAGTGGGGCTGGGCAAGAGCTCTGGAAAGTTCATGCAATCTGTTTTCTAGGATTCTGTCTCAGAGTAGAGCATAACTGGGAATGAGCCAGAACAGAAGGGTTTCAGCACTGTCTTAAGAGTTGGAGTGATGTGACTGAGGAAACCTTGATTTGAAGTAATTTAATTCACAAATCAGGATTTATTCAGCTCCTATTGGACTGTAAAATATTATCGCAATGCTTTACTCCTTCAGCCACCTCTTCCACAGAAAACAAACCCAAGGGGCTCAGCCAGGCTTAAAATGCAGTCAAACAGCCATGTGGGAGGATGTGAGAGGCAAAAGGGATGTAAAAATGAGCAGAATCTGGAAGATGTCCCTGCTGGCTGGTCAAGAGAATGAAGGCAGCCACAGCAGCTGCTGGGGAGAGGAATGAAACCAAGCAAGGTTTGGATGATTACCTGGAGAGCAGCTTCTGGGTAGCTCCTGTCTGACAGGTGTGAGCCAGGGGGACTGGCCAGGATCTGATCCCACGTGGAACACTCCTGTCCTGCCCTGCCAAGTGAGACTGACGCACCTGGTTCAGCTCAGAGGGAGGAATGGCTCTGGCACTGCTGCTGGAACACAACTCCCAGCTTTTCCAGGGACAGGAGCACAGGGGGGGCACGCTGGGACAGCTCCCTCCTCTCTGGGCACAACCACCCAGGCACCTCAGCACGCTCACAGGGAAAAAAAGGATAAAATTGTGGCTTGCTTCTAATTAGAGACATATTTTAGAGGCATTAATTATGCTGCATTGCTGAGCTAGTTCTTGCAAAGTAAAATAGTAAACAGATTGTAACTTTTATGAGGACAATTGGTCTGGAAGAACAACCTGGGTGACACGTCTGGGTAGAGTAAAGCAGCTGCTGCACCAGCTTCCAACAGGAACTGTGAAATGGGAGTTTGCAGAAACATTTTAACACCTTATTTTCATTCACAAAGCCACCCAAGAGAAATCAAGCAACTGATGTCACCAGTGAAGAACCAAGTGATCTTGCTTCTAATAATAAAATATAAAATCCAAGTGATTTTGCTTCTAATTCTTCCTCCCTGCATCCAAAGCTACCAACTCACAAGAAGTTTGCCCACTCACACATACACAAACACCCCAAGCTTTGAGCTGATTTCTCTTTACTTCACAGTCTTGGCAAAACAAATCTGCATTCAAAAATCATTTCACATTAATATATTAATCAAACGCTTTCAAAATAAATTTTTTTTTAAATAACAATTTCTTTACATCACCGCAGTAGCAATTCTAGAAAAGTCAGTGCACAATCAGTAGCAATTTCATTAATCAGCTAAACTCAAAGAAAAAGAAAACAAGAGGTGGACCTTTTTTCTCTCCAAGCAGGCTGCATGCAGCAAGTCTCAGCAGTTCCCTAGCACAGGATTTTCTGTCACACTTTGCTGGGAAAGATTTTCTCTCTCAGCTGTCTGAAGTCAGTTTGTGCAAAGCTTTGTGCAACACAAAAGTTTCACAGCCCAGATTCTGATCAGTCCTGTAGAGGTTCTGCATGGGAGTTGTTGCTAATGAGACCAAGGAATGCTATGAGGAGTCCACGTTGGGGTGACTGGGAATTCACAGCTGGACCAGGAACACAAACAGCAATAAGCAACACTTTGTACCTTACAGCTTATTCCAATGTTTTGCATATTCTCTCAAGTGCTTCCAGGGAAGAAGTAAAGCAACTGCTTTCTGCCCATTAGCTGTTAATTCACCAGGTAAATCACAGCAGGAAGATGCTTCACTGGCCAAAAAGTGTAACTCATGTTACAACAAAGGAGTAACAAAAGTGCATTATAGATTAGGAGGAGAATGTTCAGGACATAGTGAACTCACATGTCTAACTGGAAAATAGAGACTGCAGAAATATTAGTGTTCCCATGGGATCTAAACTGGTCAGATGCCACTGGAGAACCATGTGAAGAGCAGCATGTCTGAGGAAGGGCAGTTGGTCAGCATTGTCATTACATGGTGAGCAGCAGGGAAATTTGAAGGGCTACCAGATTATTTGCTATGATTGTCAGGAATGACTTAGATTTAAAAAAAAAAAATATCCAAGAAAGTTGAGTATATATCTGAAAAATGTCATAGGTGTGTATATCCTTTGAGATCCCAAAGGTTGCTTTAGAAGCCCCTTCTCAAGAGCAAAGAGTTGTGACACTCTGGATTAAAAAGAATAACCAGAGGCATCCCTGCGTCCAGAGGTGCTCTTGGATGCACACTAAGATAAATTCAAGACACCCCCCACCCCCAAGAGCCTTGTTTCTATGTCATGATCATGTTAATTAGCAGTTTAGAGCAGATGCTGACTCTAAAGAGGTATAATTAAAGTATTAAAAGAAACAGAGCTAAAGGAAGCAGTCACAGATGAAGAGAAACCCCAGGTGGAGCGATGCCGTGCACAGGGAGGAGGGAATGCTGCAGGAAGCAAACCCTCAGAGCTCCACAGGTGACCCAGGCTGCCAAAATCCCTCCCCTTGCTCTGCACAGACCTATTCCTAGAGCCCCTGAAAGCAGTGTGCCTTGGGGGAAGGCTCTACTCCTCAGTGCTATGGACCGTGTCCCAGAATTCTGCCAAAATGGAAAAAAAGAAAGCAATGAGTCGTGGAGATGTTCTGTGTCAGCTTATTGGTTTTTCTTGTCCTCTGGTGGGAAGTATGGAGGAGGGGGTGGCTGGTCCTGCAATAAAGACGACAAAAGGACATCAGTGCATGGCTAAGAAGAAAATATTGTACTCAAAGCGCCCAAAAAACCCAAGACACCAACACCAATTCAGAGCAGCTTTGCTGTGCCACTGAGAGAAGATCTGCCAGACACACACTTGGGCTCCCCTGCAACCCCAGAGCAGCAGGGACTCACCGTGGGCATGTAGACATTGTGGGGGTTGCCTGGGCTGTAGTAAGCACTGGCAGCAGCTTCAGCAGCCTTGGCTTCAGCTGTCACAGGGAGAGAAGTGACAGGTTAGGGACACACAAAGAACTCTTACAATAAAACAAGAACTCCTAGCCATCAAGAGTTACTAACAGAGCACCATATGATCAGAGCTGAAGTTGCAAAATAGCTGCAACAAGCACAACTGAGCATTATCTCTTCCAGCTGCCACAGAATTGTTAATTCCCAGTGAAACAGTGAAAGATTGAGTTTGGAAATGTCACCTGGGACTTGCATGTCAGCCATAAATAAATAATTGCTGCTGCCTTGCCTAAATACAGACAAAACCCTTTATACACAGGCAGTGAACAAACCATCCTTCCTGGGAGTGAAATCAACAGGCAAAACAAAAATCAGCACAAGTTTATAGCAGCTCAGGGGATTCGTGTCTTAAAGATGGTAATTTATAAGATAATCCAGATCCTCCACTTCTGCAGAACACAAAAATCTTGTACAACCCTCTGCAGCAGTGCCACTTTCCAAATAATAATTCAAAGATGAATGATTGTTTATTCAAATCGAAGAGAAAAGTTAAATCCTTATCCAAACAAATATTCTTATCTGCAGGAGATCTATGGCTGTGCCCAACCACAATAGCTCTTTTTTCATTTTAATAAATCCCAAATGAGTGAAAAATGAGGCTGGTATTTCCCCAGCTCCTTTCCATCATCTCTTCCCCTGTTCCATAATGTTTCAGCAAAAGTAATCACATAAAGAGTGAAACAGGGGAAGGGGAAGCAAATATCACCAAAGCCACAGTTGTGAACTAAACCAGACCACAAACATATTTCACCATCAGTTTCCTTGTATTCATCCATTAGGGCAAGATTACCACCACAGGAGAATCACAAACTGTATTTTTTCTGTCAAAAGAAGAATAAATTCATCTGTGGAATGTCCACAAATGGTGTCTACCCTGGAGAAAATGGTGTCTACCCTGGAGAGAATCAGGCTGGACTCCAGACTGAGCTGGATATACAAGGCTGGAGATTAGGGGAGCTCCCTAATCCCTTTACTAAACAAATTTCATCTTCTAAGTGGAACTTCAAAGTTCCCCAAAAGACTAAAACCAAAATCTGTTTCATTCCTAACAAAACTGTTGTGAGTTCATTCGTGTGGACAGGCTCCTTACCTGCAGGAGTGGAGGGCAGGTCTGGGCCACTGACAGGGGGTTCCATGGGCCCTGGGTATGGTGGGGGTGGAAGCTGCATGTAGCCCATGTTTCCATCTGCTGCAGGAGGACCAGGATAAAAGTCTGTCAGGAAAGGAGATCACACAACAAGAGACTTAACTCCTCTGGGTGGAGATATCAACCAAAAGAAGCCAAGGAAAACATAATTAAACTCAGGAACAAAAGCTACACAAGTCATCACCAAAACACTGTGTAAAATCTGTGTTTCTTGCCCTTTTTACCTCTTTTAACTCTTACTCACTGGAATAATCCCCAGCCTCAGTTCCCAGGCTTACCTGGAGGAGGAGGTGGGTATGGATAGCCCCCGTTAGCTGCAGGTGGTGCAAAAGCATAGGATCCATTTGGCATGTAGGAATAGCCATAAGCTCCACTGGGTATTTCACCTCTGGAGACTGGAAAAGACAAGACCTCATCAGAACATCCAGCCTGCCTCAAATGCAGGCCAAGAACTCCAGCAAACTTTGAGTCCTTATCAGAAAAACAAGCGTCATCCCAATAAATCTGCTGCTCACTGGATGTGAAAAAAAGCATTTTTTATATCAAGCTTCAGGCAAGGGCTCCTGAAACCACAGAACTCTGCCAGACACCCCCAGACTTTCCTTCCATACCTTGTGATGCCACCTGCAGCATCCGCTGCCCAAATTCAATTGCACCCCCAGCTGAAAAGGTCATCTTGAATGTGGCAGATCCTTCCCAGCCACCTGAGGGAGGAAAGACAGCACTAAGGAGCAAGGAGAATCCATTTCCATGCTACTTAGGTTACATGCTCCATCTACAGATGCTCTGTACATAATTCTTTAAAGAGCTTATCCAAAATATCCAAATTAGAAAAAAATAAAAAGAAAAAAAAGCAGAGGAAGTGGCAGAATTATGGTATCATCAGAAAACTTCACATTGGAGTATTGTCAGGTCAAGAGACGCCTGAAGCAGAAACATCCACGAGGGAGAGCTCCAAAAGCTTTCTGGAGCTGTGGCTGTTGCCACAGTAGCTGTCACAGGCCAAGCTATCAGGAGTGCTGGATTTGCTCTTGCTTTGGATAAGATTAGTGCAGAAGACAGGGATTTTGTTAACTCCGTTTGCTAAAAAGGCTTTGCAACTACACCTAACTGTCAGCTCGAAATTAGCTTGGGAGTCTGAGTACCCAACAAAGCAAAGAGCTTAATGAAAAACATGGTCCTCATAAATCCATTAAAGCCCATGGAAGATATTTCAAGTCAGGATAAATAATAATTAAAAAACAAATAAATTAGTGACATCTCACATTACAGCATAAAGAAGAACATGCACAGTCCAGAGTCCCAAGAAAGCATCAAAGCACAAACAAGATTAAACAGCCTTTTAAGCCAAACCAGACTCTCATGGCTGTTAAGAAAACATCACCATTAAAAGAGATGGCCTCTGGGGAAAATGCACAAAGATTTAGCTAAAGCCTTCTGCCTTTCACAAAGGCTCCCTCTCATGCTGGATGGTCCCACTCAGCTCCCATGCAGAAGCTACAATGCTGATTTCAGAACTCCAGCTGAAGGCTCTTACACCCTGTGCTGTGATTTCTGAGCAACAACTACTAGACTGAATCAAGCTGAGGATGAAAGTTTGCTGAACTCTGTGCCTTTGGGAAAAAAAAAACCAGTCAAAACCAAAATTATTCCTGGAAATGTCTGCCACAGCCTTCTCATTGAGTTTAATGTGAAACATCTCCTTAAATTCCCTGATTTCAAGACAGTCCTTTCCCTTCCAAGTGCCATTTTCACTGCCAAGATGCACTACAGCAATAGCACACCTGTCCTTGAACTGCACAAGAAACACAATGGAGAAAGTGCTCTGGGGATCTGCACCTGAACTCAAACAGAGCCAGAAAGGATCTGAGTTTGGCACAGGAGAACCTGGATGCAGGTGGGATAGGTGATCCCAAGTGACCAAAGCAAAATTATATCCTCATTCCTGCTGATGACTCAAGTGACTCGTTCGCTTTGATGTTTATTTGCTGAGATCACTTGTTTGATTGAACTTTATATTTTGCAGAGGGCAGGAATGAGACGGGTTGCAGAGCACATCTGCTCGTTGTAACTGAACTGGGAGCTGGTAAGAGGAATGCTTCTAGCTGCCAATGAAAGAAACACGTTTTTGCAGGGGTGTGAAAACCCATTTGGACAGTGTCAGGGTTTGGTTAGCCAGGAGTTTTCTATGAACTGAGCAGCTGAACTGAGACACGGAACATACACCATGTGATACCTACCTCCTGCCTCTGCTTTCACTGTGCCCTTGATGTAATTTGCTCCAAACACTGGCTGCTTAATCTCACAATCCTTCAACAAATAAAAGGGCATCACAAATGACTGCATAGCATCCTTCCCCTTTGACACAAAGATAACCTGAAAAGAAAATAACATTACGAGAGCTATTCAAAACAAGAAACACAGCCCTGATTTATTATATGAACAGACTTCTCCATGGACTGAAACTCCCTCCCACATCACCAGTTTTGCAAGCCAAAAGCTACACACAACAGCCACAGGGGTAAACCAAATCCTCAAGGTACTAAAGCCTTCCAGGAAGTCCCTTGCTCAAATAATGCTCCTCCCAGCTTCCACAGAACCTGCTGCTCCACACAGCTATAATTTAGTAGCTGTGCTGTTGCATTCAGCATTTCCAGACCACTGCTAATTTCCAGTTTGAAGATGCCTGATGGCCTAAACAGCTGCCTGTACAAGAACTAATCAGATTTATCTGTTGACAAATAGATGGGATATGCCATGAATTCATAATGCTTCCCAGAGGGAGAGGATGAGCCACACTTCAAGCAGGAGTAGATTATCCTGACTTTCATGCATTGAGGACATTTAAATACAGACTCCAGGGCTGTTATCTCCTCAGACGAGATAAAGCCTTTCACCACTTACCCGGTAGGGAGTAAGGAAAACACTCCCTTTCTTGGTCCCCTTGAAGGCCTCTGGCATCGGCTCCAGATCACTGAAGGTAATTTCTACATGGTCATAGGTCATCAAAACACTGCAAATGGTGACAGAAGAGACAGGAGTTACAGCTCAAGGCAGAAGCGCAGCACGCACAGAAGTTTACTGACCTACCAAAACCACCTGTAACCTCAGCATTGATGGAGATGCCGAGCAGACAAAATCAGTTCTTGCTTGTGGTTTTTTTTTGTTGTAGTTGTTGTTGGAAGCAGCAACTGAAGTAGCACTCACTGGTTGTTTGTTCCTTCCCCAGTGTGCTGACACAGCTGCTGCTGCTGCCTGCACAACCAGGCAGCAAACCCAGTCAATTGAGCTGACCGAAATCTCAAGACTTCTTTTTTTAATTGTTTTGCATTTCTGCTGGATCAGTTCCCTAATTCAGTTGTCCACAAGTAACATGACAGAGGAAGGACTGCAGGAGAAGAAACTGCTCTGGCTGCCTTATGCAACATGGCTGTTGAAGGTCTCTCCACAGCTCAAATACTTCTGACACAAAAATATGATCCAAAGGAACTCCCCTTCCTTGCCACAAGATTTCATTAACTCATGTTACCTGCACTATTCCTTAATTTTCAATTACAAACTGATCTGATTAAAACCTTTGCATGGACACAGCAGGTAACTTATACTGACATTACAGCATCCACATTTAGGACTCTAATCCCCAAAGCTGCAGAAATCTCCACCACCTCTATCTTCGGCAGTTGACGTGTTTCCATCCTCAGTCATTTGCCAGTAAATACCTGTCCCTCCAGGAACAGCTCGGGAAAGGCAGTGGGACCAGCTCTGTTCAGGCTGCAGCATTTCAGCTGGATCAACCCAGGGACAGGCAGGCCCTGATGCAAGGTAGGCTGACAGCTGGGAGCAGCAACACCTTCAGCTGCTGCAGTTCTTTCAGGGAATGCAAATTTAAGTACCTGAGCTGATCTTACTAAAGCCTTATAAGAAAGGCCACATCCCAACTGAAAGTCAGGCACAGAATTTCTACACCAATGTTTAAGTGGCCTCGTGGAAAGAAGCGCTGGAGGATGAAGCACTCCTTTGTCCCCGAAGCAGATGACTGCCACGTCAGAACCACGCTGGCAGACAGCGGGTGCGGACAGCCCTCTGCCATGCACACAGAGGCAGCTCTGTGCAGGCTTGCCGTTTCCATGGTTATATCCCAGCACCTTTTTCCAACACTGCTGCTCCCTCCCGCACACACAGAAAGGGGGCTGTGCTCCAGGAACCCGGCAAGCCACAGCGGGCAGCCTTTGCGCTGAGGCACCATGCAGGTGCGGCACTCCCGAGGCGGCAGGCCTGGGTCCAGGCCAGATCACCTGGGCGGAGCTGAGCTCTGCCAGCCCTTCCTGAGCCCTCGGGGGAGAGGCTGGGGACAGCAGCCAGAGCCAGCAGCAGGCTGGGGGACAGGCTGGATGCTGAGGGAAGCGGTGTAGGGGGGGGCAAGGCCCGCGGCTGAAGCCCAGCAAAGCTCCCCCCGCACAGGCCCTGAGGCAGGGGGATACGTACGGCAATGCCAGCACCGAGAGGGTTAAACCACCCTCTTTACCCGCCCACTCAGCACATCCCCCCCATGACCCACACAACCGCTCCCCCGAGGGGGAAGGCAGGAGGAGGACGGGAGGAAGACGGCAACTCGCCGCTATCCCTCGGCTCCCGAAGCCGGAGGAGGGGAGAAGGGGATAGCACCTCACTTCTCGCTGTTGTTAACGATGACGCCGCCGCCCTCGGAGTGGTTCTTGTTGAGCGCCATCGCCGCCTCCTCCGCCTCCTCCTCCTCACAGCATCGACCCCGGTCTGCGCCTGCGCGGGAAAAAGGTGCTGCTGTCCATCGGGCCGAGGGACATGCTGGGAGTTGTAGTCATCAATGCTACAGCAACGGAGCGGGTCGCTTCGTTTTCTTCCCGCGGTGCATGCTGGGAGTTGTAGTCAGCCTCACCCCATCTTAGCCCCGTGCATTAGCCCGTGCGGTGTATTCCGGGAGATGTAGTCCGTCCATGCATGGTATTAACACCCTCCCTGTCGGCCACGCGGTGCATGCTGGGAGTTGTAGGCCGGCCGCCATTATATACCCCTGCCCCGCCTGAGGGCCTGGCACCTTGTCTCTCTGTAATTGTGCTGTTTGGTGGAATAAAATAAAAAATAATCCCGGATATCTGGCGGTTCTGCACACGAAATGAGGTTTAGTCCCTTAAAGAGTGAAGGTGCTTCATTTCCAACGATTTCTTTAATTCCCACTTGATGTGCATTTTCTGTTTTGCACACTTGCAAACAGATTTTTGATCCTGTTATTGGCTGCCTTCAGTGATGGAATCAAGCACATCCAAAAAATTAACCCTTTATATTGAAGTGTGTTAAACTAGAAGGACTCACTGGTGGCCCTGTAAACAAGCCAGGACTGTGACTGTGTGTCTCTGTCAGGAATCTGGGAGCAAGAAAATAGCTGTGGCATCTGCAGATCTGCAGGAAGGGTCTAAACTCCTACCTCCAGGTGTGCAAGTAGGAGGAATTAAAAAAAAAAATTAATGATTGCATAACTTCATTAAAAATAGGAACCCTGCAAAACTAATCGCTTTTTGAAGTGCTCCCTCAGATCAATAACTGACAGCTGTATATCAATAATATACAAATAAGAGCAGGTATTACCTTCTATTATACCTTTTTAGATGGATCTGAGCTATTCCCTGGATTTGCAGCCCAGTCCTGTCTGAGTGCCTGAGAACCAGATGCGGGTGAGGGGGGAAAGCAGAAAAACGACATAATGGAAACCAGATTTATATAAATGCAATGACATAATCTGTACGGTTTCTTGGCAGGAAAAGAACAAGTTTGTGCCTTTCATATCCGCTTTTTCAGTAAGCAGTAAGTTTCCCTTTTAAGAAACAGCCATAACAAACAGCTCTGATTCTTCTCCTATTAAAGTCAGGAGCAAAATCCACTTGGCTTCCACTGAAATGCCCAGATGGAGCATTGGCACCTCGCATGAACTAAGGCTCACAAAATAACATTTTTATCCTAACTCCAGTTGACATTTGGGATTAAGAAAAGCAGCCTTCACTTAAAAAAGATGTTGCTGTAATTGCCAGTGTGTGTGTGAAGCTCTAGACCTCCACAACACACAGAAAATCTCGGAAATTTATACCCTAAAACTTGAAAACACTAAGGAAAAAATACCTAATCTGATAATTTTTTTTATGTGTAGGACGAGGACAGACACAGATGAGAGAACTGAGACAATTCATTGTTTTGAATTGCCCAGGGCTGACAATTATTATTGGATTTTAAGGCTCTTCTGCTCTTCTTGCAATAAAAATGTGTATGTGGCAGAATTCCCTTGGACACACTTGGAAAACAGTATCTGTGTTATTTTATGCCAGAAGTACAGGACACAGAAAAGTAAACATGAGATAATGGGACAACTCAAATGGTTTGGTATTTAAAAGAAAGATAACCCAGGCCAATGACTGCATCATATTTAATGGTCAAATCATAGTCTCTAACACCATTATATTATTCTGTTACAGTTTTTTCACACACTGTAAAACACCCTACAGTTACTGTATTTAAAAAATCCTAATTAAAAAGAGGAACACTCTGTGACAGCAGAAATAACCCAAGGGAACAAGGAAAGGCTGTTTAAATTGCCAAGTGCTATCGATCCATCTCAACTCATCTCACCCTGCGTTTAACCCTTTGTTTACAGCGAAATCAGGGATCCAGAGCTGGCGCAGTGCACATTCCCTGATCGTTCCAGTTTACAGCCCGAATTACTGGCAGCACAGACCAAACTCTGACCCAGCTCCTGAGGGGATCGCTCCTATTGTAAATCATCCCTAAACCACGAGGGTTTTTAGCACTCCCAACCAGGATAAAGGCAAGCAGCAGGAAAGAGAGGGTTGGGCAGCACTTCCCAACTCCGGCGCATCCCCAGGAGCCCCCCAGACGCTCCGTGGAGCTGCATCCATGAATCCACCCAAAGCACTGGCACAACCACACACCACGTCCAGACACCCCAGCGGCCTCTTGAGCTGCTCCCACGTGGTGACAGGGTGGAAAGAGAGGGTCCCTCTGAGCCTCCCCAGCCCTGAAGGAGGTCAGAGGTTTGTGTCTGTGCGTTGGGAAAGTGGAGAAGGGTGGGATGCATGGCTCCAGCGTGGGTTTCCCCTTGGAGCAATCAATCCACCTACAGCAAAACAAAACAGGGCAAAGACCCAGATCTGCTGTGTTTACTCTGGCAAAACTCCTTGCTGCAAACTGTGGGAGTTTAGCCTGAATAAATGAGATTTAGGGTGCCCATGTGGGCCCACACGGGAGCTCTCTTCCTGCAGAGATGAAGGTTCCTTCCCTTCCTCATCCTCCCAGGATGTGACTGTGCACGAGCTGTGGCACAGGTCTACCTTTCTCATTCCACCACGTTCTCCTCTGTGCACAGAGCAGCAGCGACGCCTGCTCTGTGTCACCGCTGACATCTCGTGCAAGGGCTGAGCTCTGCAGGGGCTGCTGGCGCCAGCCAAACAAAGAGGGTTTGGAGCTCAGGATGCAGGGAATGAATTCCCATCCGGACAGAAGTCTGGGCAGCATTCCCATCAGCCAGGAAAGGCCAAGATTTCAGCTGAAGATTTCACTCTGGAAGCCCTACTGCTCCTTTTCCCACTGCTTGCAGCAGTTTAGGAGTCACCTCATGCAGGGGAGGAGAAGGAGGAGGAGGAGAAAGAATTTGCAGACAGATCCCAGCAAGCCCCTTCCAAAACTGACTCACCAGCCTTGCCCCAGGGACGGGGTGGCTTCATTCAGACCCTTCATCCAGTCAAATATCCTAATTTTCAGGGCACTGGCAGCTCTTTCTGTGCCAGCAGAAATTGGCAGTGCTGGTGAAGGAGTGACAGTAAAGGAGCTCTTTGAGCCTGGCTTTAAGTGTGAACGTGGTTTTACATGTAACTGTGGCTTTAACTTCAAACCTCCCAGCTTTGTGCCTGCCTTTTATTCATGTTCACATTTTTACCTTGGCTCCACTTGAATACAGCACTATGATTTCCAGCTTATCCTTTGGGGAAAATATATTTATATATCATATATTTAGCTAAGTGGGCTGTTTATTATCCCTGCTGACGGTTATTGCATCATCCCTGACTCACTCATGCCAGTGAAGAACCTGACCCTCTGTATTTTCTCTCCAGGTGTACATTACACAGCACCACGATTCTGTAAAGAAAGCTTTGGGAGGTAGGTAGCAAAATAACCCCAGAAAAAATAAACTTGTAGAAAGGCACTCTGTGCTGAAACAGGGGCTGCTCTGTGCCACCCTCACAGGCAGTATTTCTGTGTTTTCCTTCTGAAAAAGCTCCCTTAGGACATGTGAACTGGCAGTTTTGTCTCTCAGCCTCGAGTTTCCACCTTCCCTGAAGGGAACAGTGTTCCCTCTCGGCTTGAGGGAAGTTTTTGTTAATTGTTACTTATTCCCAGAGTCTAAAGGGTCATTTAGTAGCTGACTGATGCTGCACCTTTATCAAGGCACTCACAGCTGTCCCTAGAACACCAAACCAGACCATTTTTCTCTGGGACATATATTCACAGCACCTCTGTCACTTAAAAATCTCTAAGCTCAGGGGCAGATTTTCAGCTCAAGTGTGCCCAGGGTTCTTGAAGAGTTGATCATTTAACAGTGCTAAAATCCCCCAGAACAGTAGTGTCATCAAAAACATGGGGGAAAATTTGACTGTAAAGCTTTGCTAAGAGTTACCAAAGAATGTGTTTATTTAAAGCACATCCTCAAACTTGGTTTGTGCTGTTCCCTTCCCCATCTTCAGGTGAGAACAGTGGTGCTGCTTCTCAACAGGAGGTTTCTCCTTTTCCCAGCCGGGCAGAGATCCTTGTTTCACATTTGCAGCACTAATGGGTGGGCAGCCCTGCAAGAAGAGGTCCTGCATCACACCCCAGCATCACCCCAGCACCCAGCCAGGCTCCTCCTCATCTCTCTCCTCAGAGCACCATCTCTCCCATTCCAGGACACAGCAGTGATGTGGCACCAGGGAAGTGACGATGTCTGCCTTGGGGGTTCAGCTGGTCCACACAGGGCTTGCTCCATCAAAGGCACTTCGTGAGGAGCATGAAGAAAGTCTCGATGGGGCAGCACTTAAAAAAGCATCAGCAACAGAGCCTGAGATAAGGCACAAAGCATCTGCACAAGTTGCTGGGGCAGAGCGAGCAGAGGTGAAGGAGAAGGACTGGGCAGGTGGCCAAGGCACAGCTCCAAATCCATGTGGCACTTCTGAGCAGCACACTTTACCAAGAAAGGCGGTCACAGTCTCTGATGTCCAGAAAGGGAAGCCGAGGGGCAGGGAGCAGCACAGGGACTCGCCCAAGCTCGCTCAGTGGCAGAGCTGGCACTCAGATCCAGCCCCGTCCTGGACCTCAGCCTTGCCCATCAGGAGGCTTCATCCAGCCCTGGGTCCCCAACAGTGCAGAGAGGAGGGAGAGCTGCCACAGAGACAGACAGGGCTACCAAAGAGAGGAGGCAGTAACCTGCAGGAGAGACTTTTGTGGGTCTGTCTCTGCCCCTCTCCCCGAGCAGTCACCGGCGCTTCAGCACCGACACACAATCCTTCTTCAGCGGCCCGATCTGCAGGTGGGCATCCACACTCTCCAGGAAAAAGGCTGGCTTCAGCTTGCATGAGAAAAGAGAGGCAAACTGGCGGTTGATCTTGTTCTGGAACGGGTCAAGCTTCCCCTTGGCAGAATTGGAGACCTTGAGCTGCTGCAGGCAGGTCATTTTGGAATCCTTGACTCCGTAGAAGGTTAAAGCCTTTTCTGAATACTCCAGGAAGACGCCGATCGTGTGGAAAAAGGGCTGCTGGATGGCGCACTCAAAGCCACCAAACCAGGCCACGTAGTTCTGGCCGTTCCACTGCAGGCAGCAGGACCTGTCGTTCCTGCCCAGGCGGCCGTGGCTGTAGGCCTCGCGCGGGTCGAAGTCCTCGGCGATGACCCCGATGCTGACCCAGCCGTCGATCAGCTCCACCTCCCAGTAGTAGTTGCCCCTGTTCATGAGGTTCAAACCCAGCACTTGCTCGCAGTTGATGAAGCGGGTGGGGCTCTCCGGGTAAGGGATGGGGCACAGCACACGTTTGGCCCCCTTGGTGCCGAACAGCTGGATGAACTTGTCAGCTGTGTCGCTGTCCAGGTCGATGATGAAGGCAACTGTGTGGGGCAAGAGGGGGAAGTGAGCGTGTGGGGGGAAATGCGAGGAAATCCTCCCTGCCCCAGCCTTAGATGACGAGCACGATCCTTTCTAACCTTTCCCGTCACTCCGTCCCCTTGCTTTTAAGTCCCATGGTAAATTTCAGTCAATGAGCGTGAAAGGCTGAAAGAGCTGATACTCCCAAAAGCAGGATGAATACAGATAACGGGGCAAAGGAGAGAGCAGAGGGGCTGCTTGATGAGCTCAACCGTGATACCAGACACTGGAGAATCCACCTGACAGACTGGTGGTAAGAAAATCTCACATAAAAGCATATTTCAGGTAACCACAGATAAATGCAGTTGAGAAAGACCCCAAGAAGAGAGAACAGCCAGGAATACCATGCCTGCAAACAGGCAGCCCCCAGCAAGTGGGGCCATGGGCCATGTGAGAGCCACTGATGGATCCCAGACAGAAGGGATGCCCAAGGAAGTTCTTCCAGGAACAACCCTGGACATGGATCACTATCATGAACCCAACCTGTCCCAACCTGAGAGCAGAAGAGCACACCCTCCTTGAGCCCAGGTTTTGCTGCTCTGTGCCACTGAGGCCCATCTTGTCCCCTATGGACATGTCAGTTAGGTGACCCCATTTTCCCTGTAAGGCTGGGGACACACAGGTGGGGTGTGGAAGCTCAAACCCAACCCTGCACCCTCCAGCCTCTCCTACTCCACCCTGCTCCACCACTGTGTGATCCCTGTCATTCTACTGCTGCAGATAACCCTCACCAACCCAGGCTCCTGCAGCAAACAAGGCAGATGCACAAACTCTGATCTAATTTAAAGAGGATCCAATTTGCCATGGGCTGGAAGGCAGTAGGAATTACACAGAACGCCGGCAGCCCCCCTGGGGCAGCTGGGCCAGCAGAACCACAGACAAGGGAAAAAAACAATCACCTAACCAGGCTATGACTGCTGTCAGGAAAGCCAGGAGGTTTCCCTGTTAGCCAAGCAATATTTCCTCTGCTGGTGGCAGTGCTGGATCAGCGCTGCCGGGCAGACGGGAAGGAGGGAGGAAAGGGAAGGTGGGCCTTAGCAACAACTGCCAAATCAAAAGTCCCCCACTTACATTTCAGGAAATAATCACGGTTCTCCAGGCAGGCAGGATTGTTTGACTTGTCTGGAAATCGGGATTCGGCCAGTGCTGCACACAGGGACAGAAGGGTTTGCATCAGCAAAGGAACCAAACCACCAACAAGGGGGTTACTGGAGCATCGTCCCCTGCCCCTGATGGCACCCAGCTGTTACAGCCCCAGCCAGCATCCCCACTTCCCCTGCACATCCCCAGTGGCTCCCACACAGCAAAAGAGAAACACTTTTGTCACCCCAGGGAGGTGGGCAGCAGGACAAGGAACCAGCTGCAATTCCCATGGGCATCTCAAGAAAATGAGAAAGGAGAGGGCTCAGGTTAAATGAGACAGCATGGGAGAGAGCTGCCACATCAGCTCTCTAACCCTGGCGTGTTCGGGAGCCCCCCCCCCGCCTGTCCCCGTGAAGAGGACTGTCTGTCCCGGGAAGAGTCCTCTTTCACAGGAGGCCACTTTGGCCACTCCCCTCCCACAGGGCCCTGCCTAACTCCCAGGCTGTTTGTTGCCTCTCCAGTCTCCGGTCTCTGTGGAAAAATTCACAAAACCTCAAAGAGGCGTAAGCCCAGACAGGGATTGTGCAACGTGCAGAGAAGCCTCCAGGCTTCCAGGGCTGGAAGGACAGGGGCCATGGAACCTGCAGCCACCTCCCACCCACGCAGGGAAGAGAGAAAGGGACAGGGAACCATTCAGGCAGAGGGGCCGGGTGAACACAAACCTTCCTCCATCTCCTGGCAATTCAATCCATCAATTCCTTTCCCCTGCAAGTGGTTCCACTGGTTTTTGCAGGCAGTGGACAGCACATCCTTCATGGCGCCCACAGCTTGGGTGCACTTGGTGAAGTTCAGCTCTTTCTGGAAGCTCAAAGGTGGAGAGAGGTTTTCTTCCATGGCTGCTTTCAAGGCCTGAAATTCCTGAGCCAAAAAAGACGGAGTTTCAGGAGGTTTCAAACAAGCCAAAGTTGTCTCTTGTTCCACAACCCCACCCGGCCCTGGAGGATTTGGGATCTGGCAGCTCTCAGGACTTGGCCCAAGGACAGCATAAGGGAGGAGAGCCCTTTCCTGGCCACGTGTTCCTGGCACCTTCTCTTCACTCCCTTTCAAACCCGGGCTCAGACCATGCCCACCTCGCGTGGAGCAGCATCACCTCCCTAAAATGTCTCCTCTTGCTGGGCTGTCAGGGACAGGGGGGCACCCCAAACTCTCACACTCCCACACACCCAGGTACCCACTCTGGGCAGCACATCAGCCTCTCCTGAGTCATAGACAGGACAGAGGTGGGGGTGATGGAGGGGAAAATCTTGGCTGCCTGGTCCCCCTGGGAGAGGGAAGGGGAGAGGACTGTACCAACAGGAGTGAGACTCTGCAGCCTGCTCATCCCAGGGCTCCTGGCCCCCAGCTCCATGGGAAATGGGACAATACCCCGAAATACAATATTGTCAGTTCCTTCTTGCCCCATCCCACCTGGAGGAAGTAGATGGCGTCGGTGCTGGGGACGTTCTCCAGGTTTTGCTTGCACTGTGCCAGCTTGGCTCGTCTCTCCTCTTTCCAGCGGAGATCGGCCTCGGCCTCCCCCAGCATGGAGCGCTCCCCATCCTCAATGAATCCAGTCACCTCCTTCTGGAAGGTCGCCAGCACCTCAGAGGCCTCTGCAAAGAGCTTCTCAACCCTTTCCCTCTCCTTTGTGGCAGCACCCTTGGAGAGGGAGAGAGGGGTCACGTCCCACAGGTGAGGGTGCAGGAGGGCCACCCTTGTGCCCTGCCCAGCACCCAGTTCTCAGCTCTGTGGAATCCCTCTGACACTCCATCACCCCCTTTACCCAAGAACTCAGATCACTTCACAGTGCAGCTGTCAAGGGACCTGTCTGCACACTGCCACTTTCTGCTGCACCACATTTGGTGTCCCCAAGCAGGAAAGTGACATGTTTGTGCAAGGGCCAAAGGGGACAACCCCCCATGAGCCTGGGGAGAGAAGGTGCAAGAGCCAGAGGATGCCCTGGCATGGCCCTTGCCCTATCCCTTCTTCCATGTTAAAAACTAAAGCAACCAGACATGCCATGAGTGTTACCAGAGATGAGGAGAAAAGAGTCCTCAGGGATCTCTGTCAGGATCACCATCGTTTCATGGTGCTCCTGTGAGCACCATCTCTACACCCCATGGACCCCAAAATCTCACAGCCCCTTCTCCTCCACCCCCATCCCGGCAGAGCTGCACTAAGAGCAAAGCCATTGCAGAGTCACCTTAATGAGATCCACCATCTTCTTGGCCTGGGTGATGGTGACTGCCAGCTCCTCCAGCTCATTCTCCACATCACTGAGGAATTTGGCTTGTTGGGCCTGCAGACAGGAAGGACAAACAGAGCTTTACCCCCAGTCCCAGTGGGAGCCATAGGGCATTCAGCCTCTCCCTAAACTCAACCCACAGACCCTCTCTGACCGTGACCTCGCTACCAGGCTTTGGGGGAAGAATGCAAGGAGAACCATGAGTTGTTTTCCCGTTTTCCTTCCCTGCAACATCCAACCCGCAAACATCCCTTCTCACTCATCTGGAAAACGAAAGGGTCATGTCCAGCTCCATGTTCCCCACCCTGGTCCCAGGGGAAACCAAACAAAACAGGAACTCGAAAGCAAACCCATCAGGCCGTGATTGCAGCTAAGGGAGTGCTTTTAGGGAGTACCCAGGGCTGGGAAAAATCCACCTGGGTTTGGTACAGAAGCTGAAAGGCAGGCCTGGAGCACTTAGGAACTCAGCACTGAGTCCCCTGGGGGTTTCTGTTTAGGAGCAAAGCAAACCAGCTCCAGAGCACGGGCTGCAAAGGAAGCACCTTCGGAACACGGCGTTTCCTGAGATGCTATTGTTGGCTCAGCCGCTGCCCATCACGAGGACGGGTCCCGGGACAGCCCCTGCCGATGCTCAGCCCCCTGGCATGAGGTATAGGTGCTTTCCCCATATATCCATCCCAGCCCGCAGCGCGAGGGTGGTGGCCGAGGGCAGTCACAGAGGTCGTGCAGGCGACATTAAGCAGCGCCTGCCGAGGTCTGACAGCTCCTCGGGGCTGGGATTACGCACACTTTCTATTTTAAGGCACCTCATGACTAATAATGCCGATAAAAGGGTTTTTCTGCAATCCTAGCAGCCCATCAGGAGTGGGAGCTGGCTCGGGGTTGTTGCTTGGGGCTGGGCTCCTCCTTGGAAAATACAAGCTTCCCCAAGGTCTCCAAATGCCTCATGGCCACGCGAGATGCCACCACACCGTGAACCTCACAGGTTCCCATCTGCCTGCAGCCCCACAGAGACCCCATACTTTCAAGGCACCAGTGCCCAGGAAGGCAGCACCACGTTTGGATTGGAGCCCCGGCTCCTGGGAAGGCTCGAGGGTGTGAGTTTAGGAGGTGACTCAGTCACATCTGGGAATGGGAGTGATGGAAAAACCCCCGCTGCCAAAACGGCAGGATACAAAAGGCTGGGGGAGCGGGAGCGGCGGCCGGGCCGGCTGCCAGCGCGGCCAGAAAAACCGCCTTGACGGAGCTGTGGGAACGAGACGGAGACGGCGGGTGCCCCAGGACCGCGGGGGTGGCCGCTGTGGGGTGTCCCAGGCGGCCTCTCGCCAGCCCTACACCCACGGGATTGCGAGTTCGGCTCCGCAGCGGGAAGACTCCCCACGGGATGCCTGGCAGCGGCTCTGCCTCGATACCCGTCCCCATCTGCCCATCCTGTCCCAATCCCAGGGGTTCCCTGATGGCGCAGCACCCTGTCCATATGTTGGAGTGGAATCCCCCGAGGGGTGAGAGTACAGCACCACTCCCCCCCCCACCATGGCATCCCACCAGTGCTGCACCTGCACACACCGCACGTGGGGACTGAGCTCCCCGTGGGGACGTGGGATCAGGATGAACCCCTCCGACGGATGCCGCACCTCATACCACCCACGACACCCCCACACCGGAGTCCCACCCCGCAGCACCCGCGGGGGCCCCTCCGCGCCCCTCCCCACCCCACGCACCTGCTTGTGCTCTCGCTCCTGCTCGAGGGGCACCACGTCGTGGGTCCGATGCTCGTGGGAGCGGCAGCGGGCGCAGACACAGCTCTGCTCGGTGCGGCAGAAGCCGTCGAGGGGCTGCAGGGGGCGGGGGGACCGCCCCTCCTCCAGCCGGCGCAGCGGGGCCACCAGCCGGTGCGCGCGGAAAGCCGGGGCTCGCCGGTGCGGCTCCAGGTGCGCCCCGCAGAAGGACGCCAGGCACACCAGGCACGACCGCTCCGCCGCCACGCGGGACCCCGGCGGGCACACATCGCACAGCACCACCGCTCCCTCCTCCCCCGCGGCATCCTCCTTCTCGGCTCCCGGGGCCATCGGGGACGCGGCGGCCGGGGACGACGGGGACGAACCGCCGGTGGCGGCCGCCAGCAGCGGCAGGAGCTCGCACAGGGCGCGGTTCTTGCAGAGCCGCAGGGCCGCGGGGACGGGCTCC